>JACMIG010002833.1:0-13931 GCA_014805385.1 Levipalatum texanum | reverse complement strand
TAGTACACTTGACCAAAAATTCAGCCCTTCCGGACCACAAACGTGCAGCTGTGCACCCCGGGGCAATATCTGGTCGATCCTTACGCGAACGGACTCATAATAGATTTCATCAACTCCAGACAAAGTGTACCTGATGCAGGATAATGGGCATTCCACAGAGAAGGGACGCAAATCCGTGCAGCAATAGGTTGCGTTCGGCAATTCCATTTCTGCGAATAGTCATATCTAATTTGCGGAATGAAACATTCATGCCCACCGCACGTTCCAGTGAAATCTCAGCGTTGCGAATGATATTAGGTAAAAGGCCAGCGAAACAAGTCCGGCGACTGCTTGAGAGACGGCATTGTTGAAGGCTATTTCAATCTGCTAAAGAACATGCATTTGGTTTAGCCTCTTCTCACCTCAGAATGTATCTTCACGTAAGTTATCATGTAGTATGTTTCGTTATTTGAGGGGAATACTGAAAGTTGAGATCATGACTTCATGGACAAAACTCCAAACCGAAAAAGTATGCTGGCGAATCGAAAATGTGCCAAGTCGGAGCGATTGTGAGAAGAAGAACGAAAGGAATGACAACGAATAATCCGTGCCGCCAGATTCTGTCCTGGAAACTGGGCATGGAAATGGCTGTCATGCGGTTGAGAGCCGTGAAGACTTGAGTGAACGAATGTGCAATCAAAATGTAGTAGAGGATTCTGCAAAATCGGCATCCTCTTATTTTGTTGTTTCGAGAAATACGCATGAAACGGTGTCAGGACAGCTGATGGCGTAGTCAGGTTACTGTAGAATCCGTTCACCTCGGGCAATAGCGGAAGGCGGACGTTCGTTGTTATTAGAATCGTTCCAAGGACGCTCTGTCAATGAGCAAAGTTATTTTATATGATATTTCGAGCTCCAGAATCTGTAGCTTTTCGGGTTCAAATATATTTGTCTGAACTTTACCGCGTGTTAAAATTCATTGTTTTCTCAGTGCAGAGATCGGGTTTTTATTATTTAGAAAAATAGGAATTTTAAAATCGCTTGAGAAGGTTTAACGAACCATGATAGCTTCAACGACATGAAATGTGTAGAAGCTGGACCGTAAAAAGTGTCGATTACGCAGGATGATGATGATTTCTGTTAAATGAAGTAATACGAGAAGAGGGACATAGAAGCATTAGATCAGGAACTGCCACATTCCGTCTGCACTTTTCGAAAGCTCTGCTCGCCTTTATCGCCAATATTCGAGAAACTTAATTACCGCCGTCATTTTTGTGTGAATAAATGTCTGTTCGGGCCAGTCTATGACCTTTCTGTGACGCCTCAAAATTAACCCGGTAAATGCTCCCGATCTTCGCAAAGCGCAAGATGAAAAGTACCGCAATTTCACGCACGCATTTGACACATTCGCACACTTGTTGTTCGGCGAATTCAGATGTGGCACAAGCTTGCTAGTTGATCTATGAACATGGTTCTAAATACACTTTCGGCAAAAAATATTCTCTTATCTTTGACTTTTGTTGGATGTTTGAATAGGGGCAATGGAATGGGATTCTTTTATATATTCAATTATGGAAACACATTCAGAATAGTTAGTATCGTATGGTCTCCTAGAGCCAATGCAATTGTCGCCAAACACTCCAATTGGAAACGTAGAGGGGGAGTTCACATCTTCGTCAGAGGTACTGATCGTGTCTGCGATTCGCGGTTGGTATGCGATGTGAAGACGGCATTCATCGGCACCCGAAAAAGACGCCGACGTAATGTGCTGCTGGTCACCACTAGTAGCACCGATGGACCGAGGAACCTCAAATAGTCATATGAACCGCAATCAGAACTGGTTTGTATTACACCTGCATCTCGCATATAGTCTTGGTTGAAAACTAATTTCATCATCTACGCATCATTGTACTGAAAACCAACTTCAACTCCGAAAACCACGGCACGAGCTGGATGAGAACGAGAACGAAGCCCAAACGCGAATGATCCTTGTGAGGAGCGAAGATTGCAAAATAAAGCTGTAATCATGCACTGAATATCCTGTCCTTTCAAAGAGACAAAAAGAGGAGAGGCAAAGTATTCCACCAACATCAAAATATAATTGCTTGAGGGTAGTATATTTACCTGGTGCAGAATAATTGGCATGCTACAGAGCAGGGACGCAAATCCGTGCAGCAATAGATTGCGTTCGGCAATTTCATTTCTGCGAAAAGTCGAACATGATTAGCGAAACAAAATATTTACGCTCACCGCACGTTCCAATGAAAGCGGAGGGTAGCGAACGAAATGAGGTAAAAGATCAAAGACACAAATCCAGCAACTGCCATCGAAACGGCGTTGTTGAACGCAATTTCGATCTGTCGAACGAATTTTGAATGTAAACTCCAGTTTTTGATACCTCAGGATGTATCTTCGAGTAAGTTAAAATATAATAGTTTTTGTTGTTTGAGGTGATCGCTATAAGTATTTGGAATGAATATAAACTAACATAAGATGTATGTACTGAAAAAGTAGCCAGGCGAGTCGAAGATGTGCCAAGTTGGAGCGATGGTGATGAGAAGAATGAAAGGAATCACGATGACGTTTCCTTTCCTCCAGATTCTTTCTTGTAAATTAGGCAGGACAATCGCTGTCATGCGGTTGAGCGCAGTGAAGACTTGAGTGAACGAGTGTGCTATGGAAATGTAATAGAGGAGTCTGCAATGGCGAAGTTCTGTACTCTGACAACAATAATTGCATACGAGTGAAAGGGCGTCAGGAAAGGTGATGGTGTTGTAAATCTGCCATAGAAGCTGTTCACTTCCGGCAACACCGGAAGACGAACATTTGTCGTGACGAGGATCGTCCCGAGGATGCTCTAATTCACACCTTGGTTACGGGACCGGGAAGAATTATTTGTCCTTCGTAAGTTATGGACGCGAACCTGTTCCTATTTGTTTTTTGAGGTGGTAACTAACTCAACTAACCATAACAGCTTCGACGATGTGAAAGGTGTAGAAACTGGATCGAAATATTTGGCGGTTGCGCATGATGAAGGTGACCTCAGCGACGTGGAGAGTAACCAGAAGGGGGACATAGAAACAATAGATCAGGAACTGCCACATTTCTTCCGCGGTTGAGTAAAGTCGTGTGCGCCTTTAGTACCCTGTCTATGAAACAATTCGATTATCTTTTCGAGCTTTAAGAGGCCTATGCGTGGTTGTATTGCCAATTTCATTATCGCCGTCATATGGTCGGGCTAGTCAGCGACCTTTGGCACTACACTCTTCGCACGCCGAACGGCGAGTCCAAAAGGCAACAATCCCTGAAGATTCCATCCAAATATGAAGCTCATATTTTAATCATAATCTGGACAACCACCAGGAAATCGGCTGCAAAAGTGTCTGCAGATGATCAGAGCTTTTTGTTTTTGCGATCCGAATGTACGTTATGCAACTATTAAATACCCTATGACAGTACACTCTAGCTTCTTTTGAGAATGAAAGTCGAAGCTCGATGCGGAATAAGACAATGGCAGACCACTCTCTCACTCTAGACGTGAAGTTACCCGAAAATATCTGATTGTGAGATCATTGTCTATTATCGCCGATTACTCCCACAAGGGTGAGTCGAACGACCAAATCATGTAAATATGCCTCGGAATAGTTTCACTATTTATTCATCGCTACAGTTCGGGGTTGCGAGTCGCGGTCAGTCCAGGATGTGTAGACTGCTTTGATCGGCACACGAAAGAGGCGATGACGCAGTGTGCTGCTGGTCGCCACGAGCAGCACCGAAGGACCCAGGAACCTCAAATGAAAGATATGGGCAAGAACATACAATATTCCTTCTTCTTGAGGTAAGCTTACTTATGGGGTTGATAATATTGTTTTTCTTCGTTTGCCTGTCGAAGTTCAATCTGTGACTAAAAGATGGTGAAATCCTACTTCAGTTCCATAATCCATGGTGCGAACTGGAAGAGGACGAGGACGATGTCCAAGCGTTCGTTATTTTTGTGAGGAGTGAAGATGGCAAAGTAGAGCTGCAAGGAACACAGTAGAAGGTCACATCCTTTCTAATTATTTTCTACCTGATGCAAGATCAGAGGCATACCACAGAGAAGAGATGCAAATCCGTGCAGCAATAGGTTGCGCTCAGCAATTTCATTTCTGCGAAAAGACGGCATTGATTTGCGGAGCAAATATTTGGGCTTACCGCACGTTCCAATGATATCGGAGCGTGGCAAATGAAATGATATAAATGATCAGAGATCCGAAACCAGCAACTGCTATACACGCAGCGTTATTGACGGCAATTTCGATCTGGCATTAAAAGAATACATCACCCATCCTCCATGTCACGGTACTTCTGGATGAATCTTTATGTAGGTTAGAATATAATAAGATATGTTGTCTGACGTTATTGCTGAAAATTTAGGGTATGGATGTGAAATTGAGTCGGTACTGAAAAAGTAGGCAGGCGAGTCGAAAATGTGCCAGGTTGGAGCGATGGTTATAAGAAGAACGAAAGGAACGATGACGAATGCTCCATTTCGCCAGATTCTTTTTTGTGCGTTGGGCACGAGTATGGCTGTCAGGCGGTTGAGCGCAGTGAAGACTTGAGTGAAGGAGTGTGCTATACCTATGTAATAGAGCATCCTGTAAGGACATGTACTCCCCCTTATGCCTTTTTGTATGGCATCAATGAAACATCAGGAGTTGCGTACGAGTGAAAGGGCGTAAGAAATACTGAAGGAGTCGAAAGTCTGCCGTAGAATCCGTTAATTTCAGGCAGTAGCGGCAGACGGACATTTGTTGTTGTTAGGATCGTTCCGATGATACTCTAAAGTTGATTTTCATTCACAATAAAACGCGTGGAATTAGAGATTCTTCGAGGTTGCCGTCAAGTTCTTGTCTTTTGCATGTTTTTTCAGGGCATTTTATTTCGCCGGATTCTAAAAGTTTTCCAACAGCACAAAACGCGAGTGCTACATTGATCGGATATGTCAAACCATGATGGCTTCAATGATGTGAAAGGTGTAGAAGCTGGATGGGAAGTACTGGCGGTTGAGTATGATGAAGGTGACCTCTGCGACGTGAAGAACAATGAGAGTGGGAACATAGAAACAGTAGATCAGGAACTGCCACATTTCATAAGCGGTTGAGCAATGTCATGTGCGGCTTTGGTGTCATGTCTGCTGAACCAACTCGATTATCCTTTCGGACATATCAATATCTGTGCGCGCCATGTCGGAAACTTCATTACCGCCGTCGTATTCCCGGCGAAATGATTGCTTGGTCGGACCGGACTATGACCTTTGCATGGCACTTCAATCTTTGTCCTGCGGACTCCAAAAGGCAACAGTCCGTGACGAAACGCAACGGTCGTGATGGTATGGTTTGCCCAGCCTGTAAATCTGTGCCAAACCGCTGCAGGTGGCTAATGCTAGTTTTCGTCTCTATAAACCTAGTTCTCTCACACCGTGTGTCCAGACCGCAAGACTACCTGACGAGGCTGTAAGCGAACGGTTTGGCTTCGAATAAAAATTGTGCCGAACTAAGGACGCGATCCGCATCAACTTCCGCTTTCGCATGGGAGTATAAAACAAGCGCCTTCATAATTTTTTTTTAGAAAATTCGGGCAATCATGAAATTAAATTCAGATGCGCACTTTCGTTCTTCTGGCAGCCATCGCCTGGAAGGGTATCGAGGCTGGAGGCACGCCGTATGCTGTTCTCAACTGCACTTCCAACGGGATGGTATTTCTTTCATCACCGTTAGTGGAAATTCAACGTAATATCTTTGCAGTTAACCGCAGAGGCCGTCAACTGCGAGGATGCCCTTCCGGAGTACTGTGCATCTGCAACGACCAAGTCTCACTACGTCCCAGACACGACATACCTCAAGGCAGCCGTTGGACTCGCTGCCACCTTGCGCATCCCCGCGTGCTACTCCGGTGGAGATGTGGTATTAAATTACAGCCGTTACATCACCTTTTTTCTGATGGCGCATATGCATGGATATGGAAGTTGACGATTTTGAGACTACGGAAGTTCTGGCGCAGAACCCAAGCTTCGTGAAGGCTGCCGTCGCCAAGTGTGCGAAGACATGCGGCTTCTGTTGCGTAACACCAGCCTACAATTGCAAGAACTCGGACAGTCAGTTTCCTATGTATTCACATTGATTCCCCAAATTTGAAGTAACATTTTTAGCAATATTTTCAATGATTTGCAGGCCCTCAGATCAACTGTGAGAACGTGACTCCTGACATGTGCAAGGATAGCAAGTGGCGGGAGTTGATTGCCGTCAACTGCCCGAACAAGTGCGGATTCTGTCTGGAGGGCGGGTGCGTCGACGCGGCCGTCGACTGTGACAAGGTGACATGATGTTGTGGCTTTTCTTAAAACTCAATCAGGACGCTTCAATCTGCCGCAAACCCGATATGTCCGCCTTCGTAGCTGTCAACTGCAAACGCACGTGCGGACTCTGCTGTAGGAAGCTGTCCGCCAGGATTTCCTAATCACAGTATTCCAGCCTCGAATCCGTCGTCACCATCTGCGACTACGGCGTCGTCTGTCTCCTGTGCCGACACCATGCCAAAGTGAGCATCGCTATAAACAAGTATTTGGAATTGTATTGTAGCTGCGCCAACTGGGTTAGCAACGGCTTCTGCTCCTCCACCTTCTACAACACATCGCAGAAGAAGGAGTGGTGCGGGCGCTCGTGCAAACTGTGCTAGAGAGCTCTCTGTAGTTATGAGCACCTCGCTAGATATCCTCAGGCCTTTGTCACTACCTCGAATTATACACACTTACCTCAAAGCTTCAACGCGATGCGAAACAAAATAAAGATTTGCTGCATTTTGTAAAAATTCCATAAGTCCAAGGGTCGGTTGGTAACTCCTCGTTCCAAGTTGTACAAATAGAGCCCGTTCTGCCACACCTCCGAGGTTTCAAGTGTGCACGACTGAGCAAACATCGACGATGCGTTAAGAGAAAATATCCCGACGTCAACAAGTGGATTTGCAGGGAAACTTCTATTGTTATAGCACACGGAAGGATTCTTCCCCAATGTAACATAGAGAGTCTTGTTGAATATCGCAACACCCTCTATTCTTTGTTCCTGCAGTGATGATTATTCTTCTTTAGTAACTCTGTCGTTGTCTTGCTTCACGCAAAAGCGGCCGGTGGTCGACGATGCATTGTGTCCGCTTGCAAGAAGGGAACAGGACCGCTATTGAATGCTTGGGTCCACAAGAGTGCCGGAAGGCAATTAGGGACTGTTCAAAGAAGAAGGTGGAGGGTGGGGGAGACCTGTAGGGAGCGTTCAAACGCTATCCGCTGGACCGCCACTTATGACCGTCCACGCATCTCCGTCCGGATGTTTCTGCGACCATGCATTCGAGCCGAATGCCATGCAGAAATGGAGACCGATCCTCGTGCGCTGCTTGATATGCGCGGTAGCCGGCACGATATTGCTGATTTGCGCAGGTTTGTCTACAGTTTTGTGTCATTCGAGTCCATCATCTTGCCATCGCGATTATTAAATTACTGCTTGCAGCCATTGTTATTTCCATCCGTCGAACTCGACGCAATACAATAGAACTCGACCCGGCGTCTCTTCAGTGGTGGCTGGAACCTCTCTCCACGCTCGTGCTGGGATTCTCAGGTGAATCTTCATACTTTGAGACAGGAACGTACTCCACAAAATCTGGCTTGGTCTTGTTGTTTGAACTTGCGGTCCCTATTTAGTCATACTTTTCTTGACTCCATTAAATTTCAGGCATTCTCCTGTGCCTTATTGCACTGCAGCGCCTAATTCGGATGCTATGTGACTGCTGCCGGGACATCATGCCGCCTCTCGGGGAGTTCTCCGACGATCTAGTTGACTAATAAAATGCTACCTGTGAAGTAGGAGAAAAAACAACGTAACCACGCGTGATGCTGATGCGATTATTTGAGGTTTTCAGTACTATTACAAAATCATTATCATATATTATGCTGCCCACTCTCCAACCCCCGTAGCATTCAGTTTCCTTATGCAAGATGATTGTCCCTTTCCACGTCGGTGAATTAGACAATGAAAGAATCTCATGGGGCGCACGAAAATAGATCTTTTCGGAAGATATTGCAAGTCTGGGCAGAACTTCGTCATATAAAGATTCATTCTATAAGGGGGGGACGACTACGGTCTACACGATTGTCGTCATAGTTGAGCCAAAGTAAATAAACACGACGCCGTCTCTCGCTTCCTCGAACAACATCTGCTCACCGCCAAAAACGAGGGCCAATTTCTTGCGGCGCCCGTGTGGTGGGAGCGGGAATTGGCTGTGGGTCGTAACGAGTATCGGAAGGGAAAGAGGGAAGGAGAGAGCGACAGCCGAGATTCACTGAGCCAATGATGAGGCGACGAGTGGGCTAGTGAAGGACCATCCCTCTCGCGAGACTCACTTATTTTCTCCCGGAGCCAAAATCTCTCGAAATGCGGGCCACGTGGCTCCCCGGACTGTGCAGATGCATTGCGTGCGCCTTCTTTGGAACGTTGTTGCTTCTCTTGGCAGGTTCCCGAATCTCTTCTTCTAATATGTCAGAGAGTTTCAGCATTCATTGCCTACTCCCATAGGGGCAAGCTCGTCTACGAAATCCCGCCCGCTTTCGTGTGGCTCCAACCGCTGACTGCGCTAGCGGTCGGATTTGGGGGTGAGTTAAATAAACACCGAAGAAAAGAACTCTGCGTTGTCGTAGAAAACGAAAGACGCGCACGTTTTTTGGAATGTCATAATTACTTGTAAATATTATACAAACTCCCATTCCAGGCATCATACTGTGTCTCATCGCGTTCCAGTCTCTTCTGCGCGTGCTGTCCGATTGTTGCCGCGCCACAATGCCTCCACTGTGTCCCCAGCCCCATTCTTCGTACCAATGGCCGCGAATCGAACATCCCCCGCTGCCCCCGTTGGCCGAGGCCGAATAAAACACGGTTCTAACACAGTTTGCCGAGAGACAGTCCCCTCGTCTGGGGCGGTGATGAAATTGGTTCGCGTGTCACAAGTAACAGAAAACGATGCGCTACACGGTGAACCTGATCCGAAGTGGCGTCTGCTTCGCCTTCGGAACCTCATTTCTACTGCTAACAAGTTTGTTTCCTAATTAAGGAACAATCATCTAGGAACAGAAATGATCTTACCCTTTCATGAACCACAATCTCCAGTTCTCATCCTGACGACGCGCCGCTCACGCTTCACCAACATCAACAACATGTCGTCTGTTCTCACGTGGCTACGCCAGATTTCGGCCCTCGTCTGCGGTACTGGAGGTGCGAGTCACAAAGTTTGCCCTATTGCATACACTGCTGTACCGCAGATCTCTGCGTATCCCATAATTTGGAGTCACATGAACCCTGGTCTGCGTAATTCACAGTGGATGAGCCGAGTCATTTTTTCGCTCAGGAATAAAAATAAATACAAAGCCCTGCAGGACTCATCTTCTGCTTCCTCGCTGTCCACTTCCTGATCCGAGCGATAAGCGATTACTGGAGACGAACTCCAGCCGAGGTGCCCTCTTCTCCCATCTGGCACTCCACCCAACGTCCCCTCATCCACTTCTCCGAGTCCCCCTACCACCTCACGCCCGACTACGAGCGAACTGACGTTTTCATATGAACTGTAGCCAATGTGCACATAATGAAATATTCTGCAAGACATTTACAACAGTGCATGCACGACTTTTCGCCAGTGTACAGTCATACTGATACTGTCCTGTCACGCGGAATTTGCTTCTTGGAATTGTGAATTCACGGTTGGAGAAGCAGGAAATAGCCGATATAAGATTGCTTTCCTGTCTACATTTCCTCATTCCATTAAAGCCAAGTCGTTATTCGGCCTTAGACAACAAGAGTTCTCGTGGTCGCTTTTACATCATTCCCTTCCTTGAGGAATGATTCGGACAGTGCTCATTGTATCTATCGGCATAGTCGAATCAATTGCGCTGCTGCTAAATATCTTCCTGCTCATCCGAGTGATACGAACTCGGAACGAAAAGTATTTTTCACTCTTTATCTCCAGTAAAATGCGAATCCAGGACAATCGCTTCCTATCGAACCTGCCTCTCGATAATTGCAATGCACGGCATCGTCTTTGCTGCTTCGACGCTCTTCTGTATTCCGGTTGGTGATATATTCCCGAAAACGATTTCCCTTTTCCACAATTTCAGTTGTATGTCTATGTTATACTTCAGATCCCCTACTACACGCGTTCGTTCTTCTTCAAGGTTCTCAACGGCCCAATTCACTACCTGCCTCCCTCGTCCATCATCGAAATCGGCGCTCTCGCGGTGCAGTCAACGTGTGCTCGTCTCAATTGGCTCCTCCTTCCGTGCGCCTTCCTTTTCCAGTACCTCGCCCTGTGCCAGTGAGCTATCTTTTCCAATCGTCACTTTATTTTGCGCCTTAAGCTCTACGATCCGGAACCGTACCCGAATGCTACTTGTCTATGGAACTTCTTTTGGGATTGCGGCTTTGAGTACTGTAAGCAACTTTTACATTAATTCAGTTGATTTCTTTGCTTTAGAAATCCGTTTCCTTCCTCATTCCCACCGCTGAAACGCGTTCAATGATGGAAGCTGCGTATCGGCTGCTAGTTGGCGATGTCACCGTTCATGATCGCGTCATTGTATTCGGTGCAGCAACAACTCATAGGGTATCCTGTATCACTCATATCGATGAAAGCATCTTGGTTGCAGGACATCAAAATGGTTATAGCCTTCAGTGCACCGATGATTCTGGCTATTGGGATTACCGCTGTTTGCGTATATCGCATCACAGCCTTTCTTCGCCGTAATGCCGTGGTTTGTTTTTGAAGCGATGCGAAACCATGCAAAGCTACTTTGCAGCATAGCGTCATCACTCGCATGGCGGAAAAGCGGCAGCGGACCGTGCTGAGGATGCTGTTGAGACAGGTTTCCACTTCCCGCCACGTGGGGTTTTATGACTAAGCATGACGTAATCAACAGGAATAGACAGTGCTCGCAGAGAAGCATAGGTGTTGACGGCTTTGAAGGACATTCCAGAAAGAATTGAAACGGCATGTGGATAACATGTCGAACATTAATCCGCAAAGTTCAAACGACGGTGTGGTTGGCAACGATTATTAGAGATCTTTGTAGGCACTGGCTCTGGGCGCCTTCACCCTTCCCGGAATCGTTATTCCGATCCGGTTGTTCTTTCCGCCTCTCGGGCCGGGATTCGAAGTGGTCGACCAGCAGATAATTCCGCTCTTCGTCGCCGCGACATTGTACTTGTCGCCGATTGCTTCGGTAATCCATTCTTGGTATTTCGCTTTCCTGAATGTGTCTGGCGCTTGAGCTAACGAAAGTGAAGCAGGAGCAAAACATTTGCACCTTTCTTGAAATCCAATGTTCCAATTTACTCTACGAGAGCAACGAGAAATTGATGAGAGGAGAAAATGTTCAATTTTGCTCAAGACATACACAAAATGTATTGCATCTTTTCAACCTAATCGTTTTTGCAGGCTTCCGTCCTCCTATACAGCATGAACCGCATTTCTCCGAAGCGTGCGGCTCGCGTTTCATCTGATGCATATCGCGCCAACTTCCACTCCAATCCATCCAACCATTCCAGCACATGAAAAATAGTATTTAACCCAGTTAATTAATCTTCACGATTATAAACGAATATAATTTAACTTTCTCTCCATATGATGATAACTTATTCAAAATGCTCGTTGGGTTATACTACGTAGGGCAATGACGCATTTATGCAAAACTGTTTGCTATTTTATTAAAGCCCTCAAGATTGACATTTGGTAACGTTTTGGAGGCAAAGTTCAACGCGGTTAGACTAGGAGACAAATTCGAAAGTTATTCGTCGACAGGTGCTGGCATTCACCTCCACACTATTCTCTATCGATCGATCGCTGGAAAACTATCTTCAAATGTGAGTTATTAAACACTGTCTTCTCTTACCTAACCCTAGTTACTACACCGCTTCTGGGCTTCTCAATATCGCTATGTTGGTTCTGGTTGCGTGGCTAATTGCAAAATGCTCTCCAGAGACCATGAAAAATTACCGATTATATCTACTCCAGATTGTGGCGAGTTGCCATCGGTCACTCCTGTAGATCGCAGTATTTCAGTTTGTAACGGCCCTCTCCGATCTAACGCTCCAAATTACGCAGCCGATATTTACAATTCCAATTGTTGGCGCGTACGTAGTCGGTCCGCTGTCTCTAGGACCCATTGTAACTCACATTGTTACCGTATGAAAACTGCACCTAGAGATTTGGCGGGTCTTTTAAGATGATCTGGCTCAACTTCGAGTCCGTTCTCATGTGCTCGCTTCTTGATGCTTTCTTCTATCGGCTTCGCGTTATCGTCAAAGTATTTTATCCCGACAATGTCCTCGTAAAATATTACGTGAGTGAAGTGTATTATTCTATCCACCCCAAATGCAAAGAAATTACTGACCTTCCTCTGGCATACACATAGCATCGCCATGGCAGTCGCGGTTTCCTTCATGATGCTGCCGCTGGATCCCAGCACTACCTCGACAGTCGTCTCGATGGTGCTCAAAACCAAATAGTCTTCAACTCCCTAAATTGCTCGATCTTTTCAGTGGCTCCCCTGCCTTCACTCCCTTCTGCAGAACAATTCTTTTACCTTGTACATGCGTTTCGGGTACATGGTAAGCATACCTTTTCGAGGATATTTCGAACATTTTTTTCAGGAATATCGATCTCCACAATTAAAGAACGCTAGTGTACTGGCAGTAGTTACATTCATATTTATGAGCGGAGCTTCGATTTTCTGCATTATCGGAATTTTTGCGTGCTTTCATGGAGTTCTTGCCGTACACGGGATAATATCATTCAGACTGCTGCATTGTAAGCGAGTCTACCTGTCCCGGGCTTCAAGCAAACTCCACTCCACACTCACAAAGCAATTAATGGTGCAGGTGAACTGAGAGTTCCCTGAAATCAACCCCTGATTTCGTCAGTCATCAGTCTCTGCTCTCTTTCTGTACGGGCCGCAATTTCTTATCTTGACGGACATGGATTGGAAGAACCAAATGAAAACTAATTGTTGGTTGAAATTGGATTATTATCATTCAGCTGCGTAAAAATGTTCATTGGCAGATTACGGCGCAATGGTCATGTACCTGGCGAGTACGCACGGTTTTCTAACAAGTATCGTGACCATTCTCGTGCATCGATCCTATCGAAAGACAATGGCGAGCATAAGTAAGCGAGGGAGGTTTTGGATAGCACACTTCCACAAACTAATGGGCTAGCTAGGAGAAGTTTTTGATCTGTCAGTATTATAGGCTCATGCGAGGAAGATGATGACGATTGACCGGATAATATAATTTCAGTTCGCCGTTGTGCTCTCGCTCTAATACACTTCTGTCTACCTTGGAATACGCGTAGAATCAACAGCGTCCACGGTTCAACGACGACATGACTCTCTTTTTTGGTCGTGGAAAAGTTCGTATTATGTAAATATCGCAAAACAAATGTTGTATTTTGCAAATGTTGTATATTGCTTTATGCACTGTTCACTCGAGTAATCATACAAACATTGCTTTACTACGTAATTTGGTTAGGCCAATGTGACGTGGAGAAAATGGGCGCATTTTGAAGCCTTTTTGAAGTGCATTTTTGTTGTTTGTTTCCAAGAGCGTCGAGATACGTTGAACCACGAAAATAAAATGAATCAAAGCTGCGGGGCATTCGTCGCTCCACGGCGTATCCACCGTATCTTCTCGATTACCGTACCGGATTGGTCCATTACCAACCGCGTGGCGTCTGTCTCATTAGCACAACACAACAACTTCTTTCCTTCCTCTCCCATGTCCACATAGCCAGATCTAATCAGTCCCCCAAACTTGTTTCAGACGTCGTGTACATTGATTTTGCCAAAGCATTTGACAAGATTTCCCATCCCAAATTTCTTCATGTAC
>JACMIG010002832.1:0-13938 GCA_014805385.1 Levipalatum texanum | reverse complement strand
CCCCTCACGGTGCTTGGGGTCACCCAAGGTATCTACCATAAATATGTGGGCCCCAGCCGCCGACCCCCTGTTCACACCTCCACAGGATGGAAGTTGAACTTTAGAAAATTTCTGTCTTAAACTGGTCTATGAAATTAAAGGTATCTCATCCGGTCGCAACCTGGAGCGAGATAAATCACCAGTCCATAGAAGTATTAAATATTCTTTATGTAGATACCTAGCAAAAATGAACAATAGAAAATCCCCCCAGCCCCATAACAAATAATCTAAAACAATTCGAGTGCATGGCATCTGGTATGGGAATCCGGAATCATTTCTTCATGATCTGGACGACGTCTTCGTGGTCGAGGCTGTGGAGGATTCCGACCCTTTGGGGAGAGAACTTGGTGCTCGTCCCCCATACAATGGCGTACCTACGATCTGATGGAGCTAGCACGGAAGGAGACTCACTTGAACTGAGCAGCGAGAGTCCTGTGGAGGGCGTGGCAGGCGTGGGTGACGGTGGCGCCCCTCCGCAGGATAATACCATCTTCCGGTCCTTACATTCATGCCATGAGTCCGTGTCTATGCTATTCCGTACCGAGATCCGGCGCGTTTCCTGGCTTCTTGGTGTAAATTCGAAGAAGTGCGAGGTACTCCCAAATACAATCCACCAGGTAGTCCATGTTGAGGTTCATCTCACAGGAGATAACCACGTGGTGAGGCTTCCTGTACATTCAATGCACAAATGAGAAAATATGAAGAAAAAAACCTGGCCAGTCGATCGATCTCTTCGATGGAAATCTGGTCAATCTTGTTGTAGACGTAAAGACATGGGATGTAGACGCGATTGCCTTGGATAACGTCGATGAATTCATCGATGCTGAAGAGAATGGAATGAGTGAGCGGAGGGGTGACCAACGTGCAGTCTTCTCTGAAGACGACGTCAACATTGAACATCTTGTACTCGTGTAGAATCGTCATGATCAGCTTTTCATTGACGTGAGTCAAAGGAACTGTGTGCGTGAATTTCACGCCACCAACCTATAAAATGCGCTACGTGGTGATATTCCGCGATCGAATAGCAACTATAGCATTTTTTTTAACTTCGAATGCCGTCTTTTTTTCGCGTCCTTTAAACTTTGGCGAGAAAAATACCTTCTTGAGCTTGAAGTAGATGTGAGGCGGCCGCTTGTTCAGTCGAATGCCAACGGAATCCAGTTCCTTCTCGAGGAGCGCTTTTTGTTGCTGAACGAAATGATACACAACGCAAAATAGCGGATAAAACCTCTCCCTTGGCAGCGTCCAGCATCATGAGAATAAGATCGGCCGTCTTCGCGACTGCAATCACCTGCCGACCGCGACCTGCAGAGGGCGACAAGATGTAGGGACGATGGAAGAACAAAGAATGTTATGTGAATACCTTTTCCTTGCGAAGCGCCTTCGATAATTCCTGGAAGATCAAGAAGTTGAATATTGGCTCCTTCGTGCTGAATAACTCTTGTTTATTCAGCGTAAGAGGCCAATTCGTACCTGAATAACTCCAGGGATGCAGGTGAGAGTGGTGAATTCGTAGTTAGCGGCCACTCAAATCGGCAACTTGGAAGGAAATGAAAGAGATAGACATACCTGACTCCGTTGTCGTCATGGTCGACAGGAGAGTTGATTTTCCGACCGACGGAAACCCTACCTGAAAATAATATTGTATTTGCGTCTCCTCCTTTTGCACCATGGCTACTCGAGCATCTCCACTTTTCATGACATCGAATCCCTCTCCCTTTGCACCTCCTTTTCCCGTAGGCTCCAATAACTGAACGCGCAGCTTGGCCAATTTTGCCTGAATCGAGCTTGCTGTATTCAAATTATGCATCACTCACTTTCAGTAAACCAAGATGGTATTCAGTCGCCTTGTTCTTCTGCGTTCTGGCCATTTCGGCCTCGATTTCCTTGATCTTCTCCACAATACCCATGGCTAATACCTGATAACTTCGTTGAAAAAACTGAATAAATAAGAGTTTCCTTTTACAAATAGATACAATGGTGGACGGTGACCAGTGAGCGAGCGTCGCGAAAAAGGGTTAAATATTGTGAGATCATTTATCAGCCGAGCATAAAAACGTCTGCCATCTACAACGACATAAACAATATAGATAACTATTCAGGGTATTTCCGCCAATACGAGAAATATGTACAACTGGCGTTTCGAGATCAACATAATGAGTATAATGACGATCACATATATTTGGGGGTTAGAGCGAGTACTCGAGCACAACTTATAATTGGTGGTACTCCGAGGCATTTCAATCTTTGAAGAGATCTCTTGCCGAGGGTATACCAATTCCGAATTCCATCTCCATGTCATCTAGATCTGGGAGGGAGTCGTATGCCGCTTGCACCTGCAATGCGACACCGTCGCAAAATTCCCTTAACAATGACTAACTTTCTTCTGCTGCGCCCTGACGTTGTTCTCCTTTTTGCGTAGTTCTTCAATGACTACCACGTGTCTCGCTGCCACCACCTTGACAGTATCGAGCAGCTCGTTTAAATTGTTCTGCAGACTCCGGCGCTCCATCACCTGCATATTGATATTTCACATATTCCCAGAAAGTTTGACCTCCTGAGCAAGACTGTCACAGTACTCCTTGCAGATAGGTCCAGCTTCCTTCGTTTGTTTCAATATCTCACGTGCTTGTTCTTCGTTTCTTCAATTATGTTCCTAGAGGTTAACGCAAATCAGAACATACTTTACGTGTTGTAGGAAGTTTGTGTTTGCAGTGCTCTCAGGAAACGAAGCGAGACGTTGCCTGAACGAATAGCCTTCAGGAACTGAATAAATACCATACTGATAAGAAGAAAACGACGGCACCCTACGCCAGCAACTACCGTAATCCGGTTGTATGGTGTGGTGTCCTACCCCAGCGAAATGCGCTTCTTGGCCAGTGTCAGCGGAACGATCTCCTCATTTTAGCGAGTTGGCGGCACCCTTTTACCCATTTTTGGCGGCATGCTCGATTTCTGCATATTATGAAAGAGGATGTATTTATTCATTGCTCGCAGTGCATAAAAGATAGGTACCGCATAGGTAACGCTGGGGGTAAACCCCCCCCCCCCGCCGAAAACGGGCGAAATTGATGAAAGACCCGCCGCCGAAGCAGAGTATTGTTACAAAAACCCAACGCCATAGGCGGATAAATTTGAGTCGCTCGTGATAAATTTGATTCGCTCGTGATAAATTTGAAGCGCTCGTGATAATTGTTTTCCCTTTTACCCATTATTATTCTCGATTTCTGCATGGGATGAAATAGGATGTGCTTGTTCGCTGCTAAGGAATAACTTTGACAATTAGGAATGATTTCTTACCTGATGGCTTCATCGCAAGAAGGAGCCTTCTCAAGCCGTTTGAGCACATCTGTCATTTCAATGGAGGCCTTCTCTAGCTGCTCGATTCTCGCTTTGCTCTTAAACATTGAGGATATCTCAAAATCCACAATGACGTCTTAATTGTATAAACTCGAACCAGGTCAACAGGTTTGTGTTGTTTCTCGGGAGACTCGGGCATGAATGAGCTTCTTTCCGCCGCTTGATGTTGCTTTTTTATGCCCAGTATGCTCTAAATGTATTCATTATATTTTTTTTAAAATCCTAAACACATACCTCGAGCTTCGCCATCTGATCTCTGTGGTAGACTCTTCTCTGATCCCATACTTCAACCAAACGTTTCAAGCATTTTTCAACACTTTCATCATGAGGTTTTTTGCGAATCAACCTGAAAGCGCAAAATAATTTAAATTGCTGTCAATGCACATAATCCATGGACATACCTGAATGCCGATTCGACTCGAGGGAAGAAAGCATTGCTCATCTCGAGACCCTTCTTTTTGCTCGTTTGCACCGCTTCGTTAGCAACCCACATCAGATTCACCATTCGCTTTGACGCCGTTTCCTTCATGATTTCCTGTAAGCATCCATAATTTGTTAAATGCATCGAAGTCATACAATGTTGATACAGGAGTAATTGACAGATTCGTGCCATAGAAATAAAAGCAAATATTACCTTCAGCCACGCGTCGCACATTATATCGACAGTGCTGGGCTTCGCATGATGAACAAACCACGCCGAGATTGTTTGGATGGAGTCTGGTCGCTCAGTCAGTTCCTTCAAACGAGCAGCAACTTTCTGCTCGTTCAGAACTGACATCCTTCCTGTAGGTTTGAGAATCGTGTACGGATATAAACTGATCATCATAAGATGAGCAGCTCAAGAAGATTGAATACTAATCGTTCACATGAACTGATTCGTTAACTTCAAAGATGTTTGCAAAAATAAAAATAAAAATGTCTTTGAAACTTACAAGGTGGTGTGCTATTTGTGCAGGAGGTGTGGACTATCATTTCGAAATATACCACACCGTATCATCGTGTGCTGAAAGCCTTCTTTGACGCTTTCTTGCTGTTATACTTAATTTTATTTATCTGTATCTATTCTGCCCAATCTGTTATTCGATACCTTCAAATAAATAACAACTAGATAGATGCAAGCTGACGACGTCGTCTGGCAAGTCATCAACCAAGGCCACTGCTCCCATAAAGTCAAGTATGCCTTTCCATGTATTTCACTGTATGTGCGTTGAATTTCAGGACCAAGAACTGGACCACCTTTTGCAAGAATGAATACAACCTCACAGGAATCTGCAACCGAGCGTCATGCCCCCTCGCAAACAGTCAATATGCCACAATCCGTGAGGAAAATGGTATGCTATTGCACAATCGTATTGGAAGACTTGCGTCATAGAGTAGAAAATTAATTTCTCCTTCTTCAGGAATCTGCTACTTGTACATGAAAGTGGTCGAAAGAAGTCACTACCCTAAAAGACTATGGGAAAAGGTTAAGCTGTCGCGGAACATGCAACAGGCACTTGATCAGGTACGAAACTTTATACCACTAAACGCTTCATTTAATTAATTTTAGATCTCGGACAATTTGCTACACTGGAGTGAATTCGTCCGCCATAAATGCAAGGCTCGACTGATTCGCATTCACCAATACCTGATTCGTATGCGACGCATGAAGCTCAAGGCCAGGTAACTTTGTTTACTATTCTCCTCTTTGTACTTTTAACACATTTTTCGCTTACCCGAAATAAACGAGGGTTGAGGACTCAAAAGCTGATCGCGAAACCTCGAAAGACTGAACGAAGAGAAAAGCGAAGAGAGGAGAAGGCTCTCATTGCGGCCAAGCTCGATACGGCGATCGAAAAGGAACTTCTCAATAGGCTCAAGTAAGCTTACATTTATCAAATTGTCGCTCATGCAATGATAGCTCATTTGTTTTTCCTTCTCAGGCAAGGAACTTATGGCGACATTTACAACTTCCGCCAGGAAGCGTTTGAACAGATGCTCGAGGATCAGGAGAGGCAACTGGAGAAGGAAGTCGAAATCGAGGACGATGCGGTTAGTTCTTCATTTCTGTCAATTGCATGGTAAATCCTAAGTAGATTATAACTACAGTTCTTATTTTGCCTTCAAAACGCGCTATATAATATTACATGTTAAGGACACCGGAACTCGTCAGTTCGTGGAAGACTTCGACGAGAGCGATGGCGAGATTGAGGACGGAGGCAACGGTGAGCTGGAAGCTGTATAGGAGAAAATGCATATACAGGTCACTGGACTCCTCCTGATACTGATGAAGAAGGCGATGATGATGAGGAAGAGGAGGAGGACGACGACGACGATGAGGAAGTGAGTCGTGTCGACGGGACCTCTGAAAATATATTCTAATTATTTTCCCTGCCCTTCGAGCTGATAGAAATTAGTGCACCCATCTTACATCAAACTGACATACTTCAGTTTTTATATTTAGAAATCGAAACCACGGGGTGTGCGAGGAACATGTATATCTTGTTTTGTTGAAAATTGAAGTTGGAAAATAACATTGGTGCGGGTCCGCCAGTGAATCATGAAATATTACAGGGTATGGACCAGGATGTTGACGATGAAGAGGGCGAGGAAGGAGCAGAAGAAGAAGAAATGGAGGATGACGGAGACGAAGAAGAGAGCGAAGACGAGGTTAGTTACATTTATATATCGTTCGAAATGCATTGGAATTTGAATATATGCAATTAGTTCATGAGTTTCTTTAGCTGAACTTTTTATCCGCAACCAGATCAGAGAAGAAACGGATGAAAAATATTTATGTTCCTCTATTTTCTCGATTGTAAAGAGTCCCACATTTAGAACTTTCGTTAGATACACAACACAAAGTAAACTGACTCCGGTAAAACTTTTTCAGCCTGTTCCACCCCCTCCCAAGAAGAAGGCAAAAAAGAACCCGAATGCGAAGGTTTGTGACCTTTAAGGTGTTTCGTTTGAATGCATGTATTCAGGCTGCCGCTCCTCGTCGTCGTCACATCGAAATCGAATACGAAGAGGAGAGAGCCCCTCGGAGAAAGGCAAAGCACTAAGGACGCCTCTGATCAGTATGGAACATGGATTGTTTTGTTTGCCGGAAGCCTGTTGGAAATTCCTTTTTTATTTGTTGAAAAAAGTCGTTTGTTTTGTTGTTGGTACTTAGTTCGATAAACATATTTCCTATACTATCTTCAGCATAACAAGTTTCGGTTTGCTACCGAAAATAATATCACTCGGAATAAATACGGTTCTCACTTTTTAAAAATTTATCAGAACAATGGTAAGCAAGATGTAAGTGCATTACTGTTGTCACTTTTCACGTACATCCCTGTTTAAAATAGCGCATTGTTTCAGCGACAAGATGAACTCCGGTTTTACTTGTATCACATGTCGCCTACTCTTTGACACGAATGACCTGCAGAAGAGCCATTACCAGTCGGATTGGCATCGATACAACCTCAAGAGACAGGTATACATTCTCGCCCTTCTGTGAGAAATGCCGTTGTAGGCAGTGGAGATGCCGCCGATTTCGCAGGACGAGTACGACCACAAGGTTGCCGTGTTCAATGCTCCCAAGCAGGTTTGTTCATGTTAATTCTCACATTGCTTGCCGAGAAATTAAAATCCTAACAATAAGGACAATCGCTGATAATAAGGTTGATGATCTTGATTGACGAATGACAGTACAAAATTCGCTTAATTATTTATGCGGCATAAATATTGCAGACTGCGGCACCATCTTCATCTTTCTACTGCTCAACCTGTAAGAAGGGCTTCCAGACACAGAATTCGTTTCTGTCTCACAACAAGTTAGTGGATAGTACTATGCATTTTAGCTGCTGTTTAGATCCAGCAAGCATCTCGAGGTGTTGACGCGTGGGCCAAAGGGACCCAAACAACCCAGAAAGGTGCGATCTCCATAGGTTCTTTTAGATTTTAGCTGTCCCCACTAATAGAAGGACACAAACGGATCGACACCTTCACTGGCTAATTCAAATGCATCCAAGCTGGAAGAAAATATGGACACTGACGAGGCTGTCGAAGGCAAGAAACAGGAAGAGAATGTGGATACTGTTGAAGCAACCGAAGAAAAGAAACTGAAAGTAAGCTGACTTTCGTTTCTACAGTTGAATTTGCCTTCAAGGAGCTTCCACTCATCGAGGGGGAAGAGGAAGAAGACGATTCGGACTCGGATGAATGGCACAGCGACCACGGCACTGACGAAGATGATGAGGATATCGATCTACACGAGGAGCAGGTTTCTTCCTCTATCGTCCATTTTTTTCCAGCGTTTTCCAAAAAGACGCTTGGAGAATCAGAAGTTGAATCTCCTAAAAAATACCCTATGTTTAGGCTTTGCCAGTTACGTCATGCCTTTTCTGTCCTCGATCGTCGTCAGCCCTCGACTCCTCCATCGAGCACATGCGCCTCCACCACGACTTTGCCATTCCCGACGAGAAATTCTGCATCGACGTACCAGGCCTTATTGCCTACCTGTGTCTCAAGGTTACCCAACCTTCCAAGTACGTGTGAGGACAACAGAAAGTGTTGAGGTGGGGGCTGGGCGGATGTGTCTTCTTTGCCCCGAGCGCCGTTCCTCCTTCGCCAACGTTGAGGCATGCCAGATGCACATGAGAGACAAACAGCACTGTCGCATTGCGAGTGACTTGGAGAGCTTGATCGAACTGATTGATTTCTACGACTACGAGTGAGTGATCCAGTCCTTCTCTCTATAACAACTCATCAGTGCCCTCTATGATGAGATGACTGCCAATGAACCGGGAGTCGAAGACGACCGAGGGATGTTGACTCTCCCCTCTGGTGCCTCCATCGGGCATCGATCTCTTCATCGATTCTACAAACAGAACCTCAGGGTGAGTCGTGGATTGAATGAAGGAATAATTGTGTGCGCAGTCGTCGGATGTGAGTGGGGCGGGGAGGAGCCGAGCTGCCATCGAGAAGGCCAAGGGCATCTACTCTGCACTCGCTTGGACCGGATGCTCGGGGGTGGTGGCTCACAAGGCAGCCAAGGACCTCCAGTTCATGGCTCGAGTTCGTCGCCGCTTCGAGCTTCGCGTGGGACTCAAGTCGAACAAGCTTTTCCAGTCCCGTGGGCGATCCGACCAGTAGACATTCCTTCTCTTCTGTTTTTGCTTATTGTTAAGAATACTGCCCCAGAGTATGCATCGTTTGTCATTGTTGTTATTTTGTTTGATAAACCAGTATATCAGTAATGAAGGCTTTTATCAATCCACATGCTAAACATGCATAATAAATTAATAATAATAATAATATATCAATGGAGAAGGAGCAACAATTTGACCAGCGGTAAATAAATGAAGCCGAATGTTACAGAAGCCTATAGTAACCTCGATACGACGACATTTACTACACTCCACAATGTTGAACCTACTTCTTCAAAAATGTGTACAAATAGTGAAGAATACTCTATAAACACTCTTGCAACATGACTATGGCATACCCCATCACAAAAACCGGTAGAAAGAAGCGTTGGCACTCGCTGCGAATATAATAGAATGAATGGATTTATAAAACTTGCGGAATGAATTGGCAATTTATGGAGATCCAGCTCCACAGCCACGGCACATTCGTTCTTTTCCTCCCGAACGAAGACAACGTCGGCAGTAGATCTGATAGAGAGATAATGCGAGAAGGAAGGGACGAGTACCTTGCCACACTTGTGGCAGTGAAGTCTCTTCTCTCCTCTGGTTGAGAACTCGACGTTGCATCCTCGAGAGGAGCAGCCGGTGACGTCCCTCAGAGGCTGCCACCTCACGTCCAGCGAGTCCTCCTGCCGCCCCTCCCTTCTTCCCATCCCTCCTCTCATCCACTCACCGATCTGTCCACACTCGAATCAGAAGTCTCCGCCCTCGATCCGACGGAGCTCCCGTTGCTGCTGGCGGCAGACTTTCCCATCAGTTCCCTGTACTCGGCGATCCTCGCCTCGAGGGCCGTGACGTTGTTCTCGAGGACGGCGATATGGTCGATGGTGGCGGCCACGGAGTCGTCGACGGATTCCCTCGGAAGAAGGCCCTCGTCCCATCGATTGTAGAGGGAAGAGAATACGACCACGTCCGCTGCCCGAGTCGACAGCGATAGAAGGGACTCCGCCGATGTCGGCAACAACAACGACATCGAGAAAGAGGAGGAAACAAGGAACCTCGTAGAAGGGGTTGAGGTAGTCCTCGAAGTGGTTGTCCATGTGAGTCCACAGTGACTTCGTTCGCCGAGATAAGCACAGGTCCTGGAATGAAATAAATTATGTATGTCATAGCGGATACCTTTCGGTCCTTGTCGCAGTTGCCGATGAATGTTCCGAATGCACACGAGTACACGTGCTCGTGGAGGTGAATGAGAAACCGCTCGTTGAATTGGAAAGCCGAAGGGAACTGGCGGAGGATCTGGAAGAGGGATGGATACGGTGAAGTGGAAGTGAAGTCACCTGCCATACGGCATCGAGCCACTGCGAGAATATTGGAGAGATCTAAACATGGCTGATAGAAGGGATCGACTGAAGGAATGGGACCTCCTTCGCGGCTTCGTCGTTCATCGCAGCCACGTGGGCACATCGATCGTCGAATTTATGCCCGAAGGCCAGCCAGTCTTTCTCCACCAACACCTACAGGATCACGGGGATGACAGGTGAAACAGACAGGGAAACCTCGAATCCATGGACAGTTCTGTAGAAAGGATCGAGGATGAGTTCAGCGACAGAGACAGTCTGGGATGTTCTGTCCCATCCGTCGGAGCAGTGAACAACGCACGAAGTACCTTTAGCCGAAAGAAGGTTGTAGATGAGGGAGGGAAGGGAGTACCCTTGGCGAGAGCATTGGCTATGAAGAGGCCACACTCGAGAATGGCCCGAATGTGCTTCAGCCATCCCGAGCTCTCCAGTCCCTTCAGGTAGTCGGCCATGGAACGAGCCCGTGACTGGGCTGCAATGGCCTTCCTTTCCTTCTACGCCTCCTCTCTCTCCACCTTCAACGAGCTTCGCCTGGCTGCTCCTCATCACGTGAATATTCTCGATGTCGAAGAATTGGAAGCGCATCCCGGGGTAGTTCTTCTCGTCCTCGAATCCCTTCCCTTGCACTTTGTTGACCATGGCGTTGACCTGGAGAGAGGAGGCCTTAGAGAAGAGGAGGATGGGGAGGGGGTCACCATGGGCCTCGTGTCCACGAGCAGAAGCTGTTGTCCATCGTCGTTGGTCCGGGCGATGAGTTCCATGAATTTCTCGTCCTCCATGCACCGCGCAGAGAATCCCGTCAGAGGTTGGGCGCATCTGATTTCAACGTTACGTTAGTCCTTCTACAATACTCAACCTGCACAGGGAAGCTCCTGAGGGCTTGTGGAAATATGTTAGAGCTGGAAGGCGGCCCTGAAGCAGTTATCAGATGCTTGTACCTATGCTGCTCGAAACAAAATACATACTTTGGAGCGAAAGTTGCAGGAGCCGAGCAAGATGTGATTGGAGGCAGCGGAAGGAACCCAAAGGCGAGAGGGATACGTGTCGCACGCCTGATCAACAACTAATGTACTGTATAATCAGTTCCCTCACCTCGTAAGCTTGATTGAAATCAGTTTCGGTCCATTTGTCATCTACTCCCTGACGAGTGAATTCGATCGTCCAATCCAGACGGGACCAGCCCTGAAGAACAGGTTCGTCAGAACAAATTGTGGGGACATACCTTGGCATCTTCATTTCCATCTCGGTGATCGAAAGCCAACAATTCCTCCACGTTTACTACAATAGTTCATCTTTAACGCTAGGGAGCACATGCTTCACAATTGAAGTGTTAGGATGAAGAAGTTTTATTTTTTACATTTAATCTAACAAGGATACCTGGTTGTGAGCAGCGCTTGAGACTTTCGAATAAGTCTCCACACTCCTTGTCTCTGCGAATCAGCAAATGTAAAACCTGGAATTTAAGTAACATCATACATTCTTGCGGACCGACCTGGAAATGTTTGCATTTGATAGTGATTGGGCATCCGGCAACTGAGAGTGGTCCTCGCTCCACAGAGCCTATCAAATTGTTCGCCACCTGCAACGAACTCCACTCTTTACTTTACATGAATCTCATACCCATATTTCCTTAGAAGCATCCTCTGCTTTGAAGATAAGATGAGTGGTAGTGAGGTGGAGCGTACCCAATAAGTTTCCTTCCACTCCACGAGAGTCCACCAACTGCACCTTCTCCAACTGAATGTTCCAATTCAGAAGCGAAAATAATGAGAAATGTGATTCACCTGGATTTTCAGGCGTGAATCAAGAGGAGGATCCTCTCCCAAAATCAAGTCGTACAGTCTACGAAACTCGTCAATGACGAGAGAACCGGCCACTACGACATCTTCGGTATAGGCAGGAGGGGCCAAGTGCCCAATAGTTTGAGGGGTTTTCAATGGACCCATAAGAAGAGCTGAACGTTGAGAAAGGAGAGGTTGTTGCTCGTGGAAGAACTCGTTTAGTTAGAATGTTTTGTTTGGGACAGAATTCACTTAGGTTGCCTCGGAAAAAGGGGTCAGGCTCGTCGGAGTTGCAGGGAGAAAAAGGAGGAAGCGAGAGAAAAAAGAGAAGGACAGAGCTAAGCCATTCGAGGAGAGCAGCCGCACAAGGGAGTTGAGTTAGTAGAATACGGGGGATCGATGAATTGGAAACGGCCCGAATATTTTCTTCTCTCAAATAATTGCTGTTTAATTTAGCAAAGCTAAATGAAAAACAAAATCAATGAAAATGAACGAACTCTTGGTGTCAGGATGTCTTCAAATCGCATTGAAGTTCGGTGATCGGCAGCTCGTATTCCTCGTTAATCAGAACTGTAAAGAGACAAATTCAGCATCGAGGTATAATAGATGTAAACAGATTCCCAGTCGAGCACCACCGATCTAGTGTGTAAACACACTCGAATATATACCAACTGCCGCAGGTTCGCGCAAGAATCTAACACAAAGCTCAGGTAGTATCAAGGAAATCAGGGAGCTTGAAACACGCAGAATTGTAAAGAATTGGTTATAACATTTGTTCTGAAGACGGATCGATGAGAACATTTTTTGAACGAACGCGCCCGTCAAAAAGTCAGCGAGTCATCCTAATTCGCAGACGTAAGACCGTGCTATTTATTAAACTCTTTCACAACATTCAAGTTCGCTCCGATGTTAGATTCATGTACCAAGTTCAAACATAATTAACCTGCAAAATAGCGTCTGCTGATTGATTGCCGTCTGTTTTCTCTGCTCGCAGAGTTCATCCACAATCCCCAGTGATGAGTCATAGATACGTTATCTAAAGAGGGTTACTGATTACCTCAATGACACGTCCTGGTGTCGAGGACTTTCCTGGGCACGATGACATCGTGCTTCACGCATACGATAACTCGTGACACGTTCGGTTTGATAGTTGGTGTGGAGTAGATAGGCGTGCCCTTACGATAACGATTCCAACTCTTGGATAGAGAGTGAGGGTGCTTCTCTCCCTATCACTCGCTCTCTCCAGTTCTCGATGGATCTGCGACGGCAGGACTACGAGTCCACCTACAGCATCGGGAGTGGCGCCTATGGCATGGTCAGTCTCCCCTCCCCTCCACCCCTACCCTCCTCCTCCGTCCAGGTCAAGGCAGGGTACATGCGACAGACGGGAGAGCAGATCGTAGTGAAAGAAGGGGCAGTGAAATACCTCGAGAAGGAGTACCACATCATGCAGCAGCTCGTCGACGTCCCCCACATCGTCCAGCTCAAGGGTCGCTGCCTCCTCTCCCAGGCCCCCGATCCCCGTCTCTCCCTCATGCACATTGTCATGGAGAGGGCACAGCGAAGTCTCGACAGTCTCCTCAAGGAGGCGCCCTATCGGAGGGGACTCGCCCCCGTCGACCTCATTCAACTCATCTCCCACCTCGGTTAGCTACCCTTACCTCCTCCCTACCCCTCGTAGGGCGTGGATTCAACGAGTTGGTCACCCGCAAGATAGCCCACAGAGACATCAAACCACAGAACATTCTCGTGTTTGGAAGCGGGGCCGATCCGCCCCACTCCAAGTTCACGTTCAAACTGTGAGTGGAGGGAGTGGAAGGGAAGTGAGGAGAAGACGCCCAGATGCGACTTCGGTTTCTCTCGACTGGCAGAGGAGGGCGAGGAGCTGCACACGATAGCCGGCACTCCTGGTTTCATTGTGAGTGGAGGGAAGGGGGAGGGGGAGGGGATGGCTCTCCCTTCCAGCACCCTGCCCTCTACCAGGAATACGCCGAACACCCTGGCCGACTCCAGATGAACACTCCATACACAGCAGAGAGATGTGATCTGTGGTCGATCGGGGCCACAATATACAACTCGGCCACCGCCTCCATGGCCTTCCCCGTCTACAAGGACGTCAAGGACAATGTCGAGTTGTTCGGGAAGAGGCCGAAAGGTGAGGAGAGAGAAGAGGAAGAAGGGAAGGGGGAGGAAGTGCAGGGACCATCTGTGCCATGGCCAATAGGGCTCGAGGCTTCCAGTACTACACGCAGATACGGAATGACTCGTACCCGAGGTGAGGGG
>JACMIG010002831.1:0-13941 GCA_014805385.1 Levipalatum texanum | reverse complement strand
CAAAAATTGTGACAAATTTTTTCAGCTCTACCTCAGGTTTCACCTGGAAAAAAATCCCAGGTGCGTATTTCCATATATTCGAGAAAAAATTGAACGAATATTTTACACTCATTGTCGGAAAAGTCTGCTACCATAAACCCCTATGGTACATTTTGGGGCAATTTTTGAAGAACTCGTCGTCAGCTATCTATTGGTCCTAAAAACTCCCAAATTGGTCAAAGCGTTCTTGAGTTATGGGCTAAACTAGGTTTAGACTTCATTTTTACAGCGAAAAGTACAGTGTCTTCGAGCAAGCACAGCTACGACACACGTGGTCGCCATCGGCCACTCTAAATGTTTTTCATCTTTCCCACACCTGACGTACCTCTAACCAGAATATGAGCCCCAGCGGATAAGAAAAGGTTCACTGTTCGCATCACTGGTCGATCCTTACGCGGACGGACTTTTATGAGTTTTTTTACTGAATTAAAAAGCAGTTTGTTGGTATTGATTGTTTATCGCTGACTAATAGGGTGAACGCCTCTAACCGGATTCAAAACTTACCATTTTTAAGGCATGACATCACTAATGGTGCGGAATTAATCAACAGAACAATCAAGGCGTGCGGAGAAAATTTAATGCAAGTGCGCTCGAATCGAATCTTCCACCAATCAAACTATTTCAGCAGACAAATTGTTCCCGGTCGCATTGTTGATTTACTTATTGCCATGCTCAACGTCGATAGAACAGAAACATTCTACTATCATGTGAGTAACTGAAAGAACACCTCCTGCCATTTGCAGGAGGCTATATCGCTTGATCTGCATGTTATTTTTCCAGCACGAGAAACTATGTAGCAAATTGATTTCAATTTCTGACGCCTTCACACTGAAGCAGCGAAAGTTTCTTGGACCTGCGCTTCAAATCGATGTTAGTTTGTTGATAGTTTTGTGACAACAGTGGATTTGGCAGAATTCGTATAGCCGCAGCAGCTCGGCTACCGATTTATACAAACGATTCGCTGCTACCGATTTCGTTAACTCCCAAGTGACTGTGCCCGAGGATAACGACTACCTTTGTAAGTCGAGTTTATGATGAACAATATCATTTTTACCTCACATCCTCAAATTCATTTTTCTTGAATCCCACGCCCTCTCCACAACTGTATCTGCCGGCCGGTCACAATTCCGAAATCCCATTTTTTAATCCTTTGTGAAACGGAATCTCAAGCCATTGCAAATTCAAACCACTGTCGAAAGAAACAGTGGGAGCTTTTGATGAACTCAGTACTACTAAAACGGGAAACCTTGATACCTTAACGATCCGTTGCAGTCAGTATTATGCCGGAAGTTAATTTTACATCTGCTGTCGATTATGACCGCCTTGTGAGTATTTAAAATGAAAATTAAATATTGAAAAAAGGTGAGAGCACTGTCCTATGAAGCGACAATCAATTGTGCTTCTACCTCTTTGGAAATGAGCCCCATTTCCGCCGGCTTTGAAGGTTTTCAAACTTTTTCTGAAAATAATCGCCTAGTACAGTGCAGGCGATCGCCCTTTTCACTAATTGTTTAAACGGTATAGGAACATGACAGCGCTTAGAAAATGGTACCAGACTACATATGCACAACTTCAATGCGCTTCATAATATATGTAGATGGATGTGGCCACATTCCGTTGGAAGTGAATGTGCTAGAAAATGAAAACAAAACCGTACTTTTTTTTCGACTACGCTGCCAAGAATTACCAATATGCGCTAAAGTGCTTAGCGTTGGATTGGTTTTGATTTTTAATGGAACATTTGAATCAAAATGAAGTTGACATAACTATACATGGTCTGAACCGCCTTGAAGCTGCGCATCGCCTGGTACCACTCAATAAGCGTGTTCCTACAACGTTTAAACCATGTGGTGAATGAAGGCGCCGCCGTTGTACAGGGATAATCGCCAGCACTGTATTTACAATTATTTTGCTTGCAGCTCGATCTTTATTACAGAGGGATCGTTATAGAATATTGCGACGACAAAGTTCGGTAGGTATTATCAGCGGAAAAAAGTTTCGCTGAATACGCTACGCTCACTTGCCAATACATACGTTTTTGGGCCGCCAACGTGCTAAACTATGAACAGTAATACGTCGCGTAATTTTGATAAGTAATGAGCATATAATATCCAGCAAACCTTTCATTGTTCACTTGATGAATTCATCAATATGTTTTGTGAGTCAATTGCAGAGAATGTAATGAAAATAAGTACGGCGTGAAACTCCTGCGGTATATTGAGAGGAACATTGGGAAGTACTATTCCAACGCCGATCCATCACAGGTTTTACGAGTTTATTCGTCTCTTGTCAACAACTAGCCGCGAAGAATTGGAAAAAAATAGAAATTTTAAAAAAGATATTTTTTCCAGGATGACGATAGGAGATTCGTTGACTTGGTAATGAGAAGCACGAAGCAGTCATACAAGGAGGGCTGGACCAATGAAGTCATAACCGACGTTATGGCTACCGCGGTTGAAGCACAGCGGTCGACTCCGAGCAGGTTCCGTCATTTTCATTATCACAAATCCCTAACCTTCTCAGTTTACCGTTCTTATTTTACTCTCGTCGTTTACCATCATATTTTCGAATTTTTCAATTATTCGAAAAAAATCGGTTTAATTACACAAGGTTGAGGTGTGCGTGAGCCTCCAGTCGGACTCGGCGCCCTGGGTCCGACTGGTGCATTCATGAAGGACCAGCTTCTAAATCATTGCTATATTCCTTTTCAGCCTTGCTGATCACGGATTAGCCACCGCGGCAACCTTCTTCCCGGACTTTTTTGAAGATGTCTGTCAGCTACTGACGGAGTGCCAATTTTCCGTTGCCTATTCACGGTGAGATGAATTTTCATTTTTCAAATATCAAGTTCTCTTTCATCGAATTAAACTTTTGAAAAAATGTGCTAATATTCGGAAATTATTCCCGGGTAAGTTTTGTTTAAAGAGAGATTTTGAATTGGCGTTTCAGGAGGATTCCGCGTCGACCGAGACACAATTTTGAAAGATATTTCGTTCCGCTCTACGACTGTGCACTGAATATGAACCAGAAGGTAGGCGGTGCAAATGCGTGACGCAAGAAGTAGAGATAAATTTAAAAACCGAGAGAAAGGGGTCTAAAAATAGGGAAAGATGAAGTACAGATTGTGCCAATTTGTATAGCATTTTGCCGCACTTCCCTACTTATTTTTTGGGACCTAATTCTTCGCGAAGAGCGCTATTAACCGCAATCAGCAGGTAAGATTAATTATTTCTTTCCATTTTAATATTTCAATATTTATATCAGGCAATTAGGCATTTAGAGCATTCAGTAGAGCAGACAGTTAATTACCTGCTCGGTTCTCGTCTCGGCCATCGAAATTATCATTAAAAAGAATATTAACATCTCTCAATAATAATGTTGTTCACCATATTTTACTTCCATGCAAATAATTAAATATTACAGGAACAAAATTCGAAAAGGCCACCAGCAATGCACTACTTTCTGAACTCCACTGAATTTTAACCCGCTTACGTTTATAATGTTATTTTTTCCGAAGCATACATTTCATGTTTGTATTCCTAGAAGATAAAGTATATTAACCCTTCCACCGTCTTTTATCAGACCATTTACAGGTTGTTTGGAAACGTTCACAATGTGACTCGGGAATTTCCTTATGGCATGCTAACCTCGAGGGAAGCATTGCCACGGGGCGCGAAGAGAACGACACCAAACAGTTTTGGATATTATTATTGCAACTATTTGTTTAAAAATTTATTTATCGAGTTCAACAGATTGTCGAAGGTTGACTTCGCGCGTATCATAATAATGAATTTGATTCTGAAGTTAACGGACTTCATCTTGGTGCCATGCAAATAAGACAAGTAAGCAAAATGACATCTTTTCATTACGGTTGCGCTGATAAGGAACGTGGAATTTCGCTGAGGATAATGATATCGACGACAACGTAGTAGTCGCCGCTCATCCCAATGAACACAAAAGTATTTAGTGTTGATCGAACATATGTATGTTCGTCGCTTTTTATTTATTCTTCGATATGACTATATACAAACCCATGGCATGCAATTACTGCATCTTTGTCTCGTTTATCATCATGCTATCGTAGTCTACGGGATATGGCTGTGCCATTGTGCTTACCCATAGACTCGTTGTATGTCAGGGGGGTTTCACCTCATTGACAGTCGGCTCGGGGTATTATTGTAGAGAACCACAAGCGTTCTAATTCCCACGCCCGGATGAGTCCAATAACGGACTGCGCTCGCTGTTAGCTATCACTATCTGTTGTCTCCTTTCATGATCGCTTGAATCACACGGGTCATGAAGTCTGTCACTGGTATTGTCCGGGCGTGGAATTAGAACGCTCCGGGCTCTCTACAATATCAGTTGTTTATCGAACAACCATACACAACATCTTAGAGGGAGTAGAAGCAACATTCCGTAACCGTAAAACAGCTGGGGCAATTGTGGCAAAAGTGAACAATTTTCCAGACTAAGGCCAAAGTGCACTTGCACTTTCGCCTGAGTCTGGTCTGATTTCCATGGTGACCGTAATCTGAAATGTTGCTCCTACTCCTTCTTTAACAAGCGGGCCGGCTTGTCGACTGGCTGAGATTCGACCCCCTCTATCACACAGGTCTTTAGGAGGGCGAGGGAGGACTCGTCCTGGAATGACTCACATCCTATAAAATCCATTCTCCGAGCCGCGATTTAGGAGATCGAATCGCCGACTGAAAATCACGCCGCGCTTTACCAATTCCAATTCTCTGAACCCTTGCAGAGCTTTGCACATTCGTGTACAACCAGTAGTAAGTTTTTTCGTTTCGGTTTATAACTTTCGGTGTGGTTCATTCGGCGCTTAATTTCAGATGAATTCAGCAGCGAGCAGAGCAACAATGGTGGAGACCTGCAGTGCAAGCGGATCAGCCAAAGCTGTACATTTCATTTTATTGAACAAAACGATTTCCGTTGCAGATGACCGAACTGAAGCCTATTCTTATGAACGGTACGTTGGAGGAAAAGCACTGGATCCTCCTGGCGGATAGCTTCGACGAAATGTTCGTTTTCCCACCTCCACGTTCATAAATACCTTTTAAGGGGCTGCAGCGAAGAGGGCCAAAACATGATCGAACAAATCATCAAAGAGTGCGGTGAAAATTTAATGTAAGTGTGTGCGAAACCATTTTCGCCGCCACGATCAAGCAACGTATTTCAGCAGGCAAATTACTCCTGGGATCATTGTTGATATATTTATTGATGTGCTGAATGCAGATATACCGGGCGCATTCTACTATAATGTGAGTGACAAGGCAATAATGTTAAACATTAAATCAATTTCAGCATCACGCAAGGCTATGCCAGAAGTTGCTGTCGATTTTTGACTCCCTCACACTGAAGCAGCGAAAACTTCTTGGAAATATACTTGAACCGCTTGTTCGTTTGCTCTTGTTTTCGATAGGTACTTTTCAGGAATTTCAAAATCGAAGCAGGCCTGCTGCAGAGCTATACAAAAGATTCGCTGCTATAGATTTCATGAACTCAGAATTGACAGTCTCACAGGATTATCCATACCTTTGTATGTCGGATATTTGGAGCATAATAATGGCATTTGACCAGAAATTTGTATATATTATGGAATACACCGGTTGAGACCTATTTATGATCGAAGGTTGTTGCAGTCACCATTCTGCAGGATGTTCATCCTACCACTGTTGCCGAGCTGGATCGCATGGTGAGCAATATATATATATATACATAGACAATCATTCGGGCATATGTAAATACGAAATTCTCAGATGGATCTTCGCCGTACTACCTGCTGGCGAGAAGAACCATTTCGCTGGAAAGGGATGGTCCAGAAACAATTTGAGAAGTACTTTTCCGTCACGAATCCGACGCAGGTTTTAAGATTTATTTGTTTACGGTCCATACATGTTCGACTTCATGTCCAGACATGGACCCACCCGCGCTTTCGAAAGTTTTACTTGGAACCCACACGCAATACAGAACTTTTTGAAATTGTAGATTTAAATTATGCAAAAATCATAAGACGAAATTCACATAAAAACCAAATAATGGCAATGCTTTTCATCTCCACTGACTTGAGTTTACGTTATGTGGTATCGCAAACTGAAACTTCAGAGGCAATTCTTTCAAGACGAGAATGCAACTAAGAATCCGTTATTTCTCGAGTTTGTTTGTGACTTGCAACTCAGAAAATTTCAGAGAACATTATGCAATCAAGATTAGAACCGTAGTTAGTCCCATTCCTGAGAAAAGTGGGTACCCTGAAATAGCGAATTTGGCACTTTTCACGGCCTTACCGCGCTATCAAGAAACCGTTTTCTTCCATATTTTTGAAGACTTGTAACTCAGAAAAATTCAGAGAAAAATATCCTGAAGTCCGTTTTTCGCTCCACAAAATTTCAAATTCGAAAGTTGCTGCCTGTTCTTCTTCAAGCAAATTTGCTGATCTCTCGGTGAACATAATCAAACATTCCAGCAACATGTTTTATGGCAATCTTTCCAATAGTTTTAAATGAAGCCCTCGAATGCTCCAATTTTTCGAACATCTATCTACTATTGTGGTGGTGCACAAGCTTGTCCTTTTCGCGTTCCGATTACACCTATGCCCCGCCCCTTTGCGTACCATTTTGGAGCGCGCACATGTTCAATCGCAAATAACTTCGTTCTTACTCAAAATCATGAAAAGCAACAATAATCCTTTTCAGCATGTCTGATCATGGAATAATTGCCGTCGCAATATTCACCCAGGGCCATTTTCTAAAGGTCGCTGAACGACTGACCAATTGTCCATTTTCCGTAGCCTGTTCAAGGTAAGGTTTATTTTAAATTTTTAAACTCATTTCTGTCAGATTTTTCCGAATTGTTTACAATCTCGCATTGAAGGAAAATAAATAGCTTTCAATAAAAGAATAAATGAGAGTTGTCAAGATGTCCCAAAGCAGTGTGTCACCAGTGTATCTGCAGATTTATTTATTTTTTCTTCAAGATGACTCTATGCAAACCCAAAAGTCGCAATTACTGCGTCTATGATTTCCCTAGCCGCGATTTAGGAGATCGAATCGCCGACTGAAAATCACGCCGCGCTTTACCAATTCGAATTTTCTGTGCACGTGCAATGCTTTAGACATCCGTTTACAATCAGTAGTTCCTATTTCGTTTCGGTTTATATCTTTCGGAGTGGTTCATCTAATTTCAGATGAACTCAGCAAAAAGACCAACAATGGTGGTGACCCGCAGTGCAAGCGGATCAACCAAAGCTGTACATTTAATTTTTTATATTGAGTAAATAATGATCACCGTTGAAGATGACTGAATTGAAGCCGATTCTAATGAACGGAACGTTGGAGGAGAAGCATTGGATTCTCCTGGCGGATAGCTTCGACAAAATTTTCGCTGTTCTCATAACCACATTCATAAATATTTTTTAAGGCGCTACTGCGACGAGGGCAAAACACTGATCGAAAAAACCATCAAAGATTGCGGTGATAATTTGATGTAAGTTTCCTCGAAACAATTTTCGCCGCCAGGATCAAACATCATATTTCAGCAGGCAAATTACTCCTGGGATCTTTGTTGACATATTTATTGATGTGCTGAATTCTGACGAACCGGAAACATTCTACAATCATGTGGGTGATTAGGAAATCATTTTACATATTAAATAATTTTTCAGCATCACGAAAGGCTATGCAAGAAGTTGCTCTCAATTTTCGACACGCTCACGCTGCGGCAGCGAAAGCTTCTAGGAAAACTATTATGTTCAAGCCTTGAGGTGCAAATACTGAACACGCACATGACATTCCAGTGGGAATATATCCAGAGTGACAAGGATTTGAAGTGTATTCTTGGAATTATTATAGTTCAAGAATCACACTCTGCCGCCGAGCAAAAAATCTGCTTTTCAAACTGCAGAATGTCCTTGATGGTTTGGCGTGCCCGTTATATTTTTTTCAAATTCAGCAGCTTTAAATCGAAATTCGAAAATATGAAATCCAGAACAGGGACACGACGCAACTGTGTTTCCAGGAACAAATTCGTACACAATTGTGTCGTCTGTAAGTGCCTCAAAATTCAAAAAGCCTCTATTCTAATGTCCAGTCCGTCTGTTCGGATCGAAGATTATCGGAGCGAATGATTAATGAGACGAGACCGTAGTAAGTGTCTATTAACCCCGTGGCTTTCGAATATTTGAACCGCTTATTCGTTCGTTCTTTTTCTCAAGGTATTTTTCAGGATCTTGAACACCGAAGCACGTCTGCTGTTGATTTATTCACAAGATTCGCTGCTATCGATATCATGAACACCGAAGTGACCGTCCCCGAGGATTGGGATTACCTTTGTAAGGCTGCATTTTTGGAGCATAATATCATTTGATCGGAAGTTTTATGTGTATTTGGAGCAGGCTGTGAGATACTGTAAACGGACTCCGGATGAGTTACATTGCGTAAATACTCAATTACGTAAAGTGTGTGACTTTGTTACGCCTATGATCTCACACCGTTTTCTTACCCAAGTCCCCTGTGGCACTTTGTATCCCCCTCCCCTGACGATCAGCGAATGCTCCAGAAGCTTCGAGAACTTTCCATAAGGCGGTCCCGAGACCGCGTTGTCCGCCTCGTTTTCATATATTGGAAATTCGTTACAGGCAGCATTCTGCTGGACGTTAATCCGTCATCAGTAGCCGAGCTTGACCGCCTGGTGAGAAATAAAAACAATCTATAATAGCTTAAAAATGAAAATGTTAGCTCGATCTTCACAGTTCGGACACCGCTAGCAGATACGAGATTGTGACGCTCATCGAGAAACAAATTGAGAAGTACTTTTCCATCGCGAGTCCAACGCAGGTTCACAATTTATTGTTTACGGTCTGAGAGGTCCTTTCAATAGTTGACCGGACCGTCATTTATGTGTTATTTTTATTATAGATAAACATATCGCTAAATATTTTTCCAGGGCGAAGATATTAAGTTCGTCGACATGGTTATGCAAAAAGTGAAGATATTCCAACAGAATGAGGCTGGAGATGTATTTCACTTATGCAGATTGATCCACACTGCTCTTGAAGCTGAGCGAGCGACTCCAAGCAGGTACTTACATTGATACAAGAGGATTGCCTTTAAAAATTGCGGCATGATAACCAAAAACCCTGTTTCAGGGATCTTTATGATGGATTTTAATGCTTTTAGCAGAATTTGCGGATTTCTCGGTGAATATCGCTAAACATTCCAGCAACATGTTTTGGCAGTACTTCCAATAGTGTCAAACGGTGCCCTGATATGTTGATCCCATTTTTCGTACATATATGATATGATAGATTATACAACGCAACGATAATCGTTTTCAGCCTGTCTGATCATGGAATAATCGCAATGGCAACGTTTGTAAGGGGCGATTTTCTTCACATCGGTGGACAACTGACGAATTGTCCATTTTCAGTTGCCTGTTCAAGGTGAAGTGTATTTTGATTTTTGAATTACAATGATATCGGTTATTTTTTCCATCTCATTAGGACATTGAGTAAGATTAAAGAAGGGGTGGGAGGAACTTTTCTGATTGTGGTCATTATGGAAATCCAGACCAGACACCGGCCAAAGTGCAACCAGACTCATTGTCAGGCCAAAGTGCAACCACACTCAGGCCAAACGTGCATTGGCCACAATGGCCCCAATGCAAATCGGGTTCCTCCTACGCCTTCTTTATCCGAAAAAATCGTTGTGATTTTCAGGCGGATTCCATGTCGAAATATTAACCCTCGCTGGAATTATTTCCAATACCTCCACGAAAGCGCACTGAATACAGAGCAGGAGGTTGGGAATGTTATTTTTTGAATTTCTCGCATAAAAATTCCGGTGCAGAAGACACGCTTATCACTTTTTGAACCAATTAATTCCGAGCGTGTTCTTTTTGTTGCCAGTGTATACACTAGGTGTAAAAGCTGATCCACCGGGGGTCCCCCCCATCGATTTATCTTCAGACCGTCGTCCCCTTTCACTGAAGTATAGCGTTACAATCTTAATGTTCAGAAGCAACAGAAGATGCGCAAGCCGGAGAACTTATACAATCTTCTGGAAGAAACGGACACCTTCTGATGCCCTGGCTGTTGCATCCAAAAGTGCTTTAGAAGCTTGCACAATATTCGTTTCCTCGTATTTATAAGAATTTTCGTTGAACACTATTTTCTGATTTTTTTTCAATCTCGCACGTATCTTCGTGGCTTAAATGAGTGAAATAAATGAGATAAATCTACTACTATATAAAGAGCGTGTTTGTCTGTCTGTCCGTTACGACATGTGCATAAAAGGGTCCTCAAGACCTGGGACCTTGACCAAACGACTTCGGGTCTCGAGAAAACCCCGTGAGGGAGGACTCGAAGAGACCGAGGCCCCGCCTCTATCGGCTGGCAGGACCCAGACCGGGCAGAGGAGGCGCACTGCAGCAGCGAAAGCTTCTTGGACATCTATTGTGTACAACCGATGAGGTGCAAATACTGTCATAAGTAGACGCGTCACATACGTGACATATTCCGCTGTGATTTTCTCCAGGGTGACAAGGATTTGAAGTTTGCCGTTTTTGAAGGTGGTTTAAGAAACATACTTTCCTGCTGATCGTGAGCAAAAATCTGCTTTAGAAACTTCAGAGGGTTCCCTGCCACTGAGAATAGGTTCGGACCTGACAGCGGAAGGTGGAAGAGAAACAATTCTGAAGCTTTAAATCGAATTCGAATTTGCTTTAGAAACTACATGAAAACCTGAAACAAATTCGTGATCAATTGTGTAGTCCGTCATAGTCCGTCAAATAGTCATACACTTTTGTGTTTCGGTCACAGGCGAATGAGCTCACAATTGTGTATCAGCGGATGGCTGGGTTACTGTTGTTATCATATATCAGCGGATGGCTGGGTTACTATTGTTATCATAGACGAGAAGAATACTCCAGTATTTAGCGTAATATTCCAATGGCATTTGTCCGGTAATAAAATGAGGCGGAGGCGACGCGCATACTATAGTACACAAAGTTTAAAGTGGAACAAATTTGAAAAATTTTTCAAATTTTTCAAATTTTTAGCGTAACTCGCTAAAAAGTGGACCTAGGAGGAATCCAAAGATACCGTTCGACTCGCCGTGAAATTCTGCGATGTGATGCTTACGGGACTCGGAACTTAAAGGGCTGAAAACTTGGCACACTTAAAGGGCTGAAAACTTGGCATTGGCACTTTGCCAAGAATTTTTGGCACCGTGCCAAGTTTTCAACCCTTTAAGTTCGGAGTACCGTAAGCATCACATCCGACGCATAATTTCACGGCGAGTCGAACGGTATCTTTGGATTCCTCCTAGGTCCACTTTTTAGCGAGTTACGCTAAAATTTGAAAAATTTGAAATCTTTCAAATTTTTCAAATTTGTTCCACTTTAAACTTTGTGTACTATATTCATTTTAGCGTTTCGAACGGAACAAATTGTTTGCAGAAAAGAAGCTATAACTGCAATCTTTCCTCGTATCTCGTTCACATGCATGACTTTGTTTCTGCATCACTCGAACGTGGTGGGATCACACCAATTCGCAGAAGTCCACAAGAGCACTGAAGCGGTCCTCGAGTCAAATAGTTTGTAGGAAAGTATTGCCCACAAATAAATCGACCTTAGGTGATTCTCTCGCATTTTAACATTTGTCCAGTTCTCCAACCTCCCTGGTTAGCAGGCCCACTTTCTCGTAATAAATACCCGTCAATTACCGGACACTTTCCCTCAATCCTCCTGGTTCTCTCCTCTTCTTGTCAACCCATATTCTCTTCCCTACCCACCTCACACCGGCTCCTTCATCTGCCCCAGTTGTCTCCTCTGTGCCCCCGTGCACTGGACGAGACGGGCGAGGAGGGCGGCCTTCTGCTTCTCCTCCTCCTTCTACGACGAAGAGGACGAGGAGGAACTGAATGAGATTATTCAACCAAGGAAATGCGGACGATTATAAAGAAAGCACGATCCAACTATTAGGAGATCACGTGCGACGCAGTGTCACCGGGTTTGAACACTTGCATAAAAGTGATGCTAACACAAAATGGTTCCTTTTTTCGCGTGCCGTAATCGAGTGCATCCATATTATTTTTTCTCGGAACAGTCTCTGTACCATGATAGTACCAAAGTTAATGGCAAAATTGTCAGCTGTGATCAGATGAGCTATTGTAAGCGCAGTAACCAGGTTTGCGGTGGACGGGGCGCTATCGATCGTTACTGTGTTTGTCCCATCGACCGTCCCTCTATACCGTACCCCATTTCCCTCCACGTCCTCCGAGGTCGAAGCTCAGCCAAGGGACTCCGTCGAGGAGTGCCTGAGGATCAATGAAAATGCATGCAATTCGTGCCGAAATGAGTTCTGAATAGTTTGCCGAAACCAGCGAAATTCGCGTCGCCGGAACTACTCAAATGGAATGCGCTTACACAAAAATGATGAATGATGGGTTCTCAATAGTCATGCACTATTAAATACAAATGAAGCACGCTTTTACGATCGACCTAACCATAAACTAGCTGACTATGCGCTGACCGTATTCCCAAAAGGGAGATGAATAAGGTAAGGGTTAGGAGGCATCAGACTGTCACTAGTCATGAGACTGTTGTGCGGGAGAACGTTCTGGCCTTCGGCTCGGAGCGCGAGATCGAGAGAGAGAAGAAGTGAGAACCGTAAGGGTCACGGAGGGCGCAGGGATGCAGAGACAATGACTCACTACAAGCCGGGTACAAGATAAATTTACGGCTTATTTTTTTATAGACATACCCGCTTCGTATGCACTTGATAATGATCGACCTATGTTCCTATGCTCACATTTTAACATTAATCTGATTCTCCAATCTCCCTGGTTAGCAGGACCATTTGCTCATAATAAACACCGCAAAATGTTATATTCCGGCCACTTTCCCTCAATCCTCCTGGTTCACTCCACTTCTCGGCCTTCTGCTTCTCCTCCTCCTTCCTGGACGCCAGCGAAGAGGCCGGGGAGGAACTGTGAAGAATTTATGAGACTAGCAAATGCACCTTATCAAAAATGAGAATACGCCTCAACCATTTGGCAATTGAGTGCGACGCAGAATCACTGGGGATTGAACACGCAGGTAAAAAGGAGCTATAGCCTTTCCACGACAGGGTTTCACATGGAAATGGGTGGGGTTTCGTTCGTTCGATACTGGGATTATCTAATCGATAACATTTCAGTACTTACTTCCCTTGTTCTTGACGAAATCGTCCTCGTCCGTGAGCTGCAGCGAAATTGTCACGACGCGACGTAATTCGCCAAACAGCCTGGACGGCATAATGGCCTTGTTTGTTAAAAATCCAGCAAATTCTCCCTCCCCCACCTCGTTTCCGTCACCATTTTCAGTTGTCTGCTCTGTGCCCCCGTGCATTGGACAAGACGGGCGAGGAGTGTGGCCTTCTGCTTCTCCTCCTCCTTCGACGACGCCAGTGAAGAGGACGAGGAGAAACTGATTGACTATTCAACAAAAGAAATGTGAATGATTACAGAAAAACCACGCCCGAACTATTAGAAGATCACGTGCGACGCAGAGTCACCGGGTTTGAACACTCGTGTAAAAATGACGCTACAGCAGAAATTTATGGCCTTCCGTAAGCGACTGCATTCATATTATTCCTCCGAACTGTCTCTGGACCGTTTTCCATTCCAGGCGGAATCTCGTTTCGTATGAATCGAATATGAAATCTCTATCTCTATGGGTCTAACGGATTATAGTTAGACGCTTTATTAGCTAGCTTCGCTGCAAATAAAATTGTCTTCAATTTAGGTTCGAGCACATACGAACAGAATAAAAGACCGGAAACCATTTCCTAGTAAAATGCAGAAAAAACCTAAATTCGCCGAGATTTTTCGCGAGGACACAGTACCCCTTTGA
>JACMIG010002830.1:0-13945 GCA_014805385.1 Levipalatum texanum | reverse complement strand
GGCAGGACGCAAATTTGACCCGCCAAAATGCAACATTTGGAAAAACGAATTTCAGCATCTTCAAGAGTTTTGTTTCAGCTACAAAATGCTTGTTTTCGCTTCGAAATTGCACCATTCTACGCAGAGATATGAAGAGGCAAACAAGTGGACCAATCATTTTGACCGGTACTGTACCTGTCGGTCGTAGCGCTGATCGGAGGGCGGCGCGGTCAACGATGAGCTCGGCTCAGCAGGAGACGACATTCCCAGGGCCTGGAGCAGTGATAAAAATGAAATATGCAATTGGGTGAAAATTGCAGGCAATTTGGACAGAAGAAGCAAACAACGAAGTTACCTCGTTTATTATTGGGCGCGGTTTCTTGTTCTTGATAGAGTCGACTAAGGCAGTCGTACGCGTTACACTCGGGCCTGCCAGAAACATTGTAAACAAATTAACGAATGCATCAATTCGAAACGGCAAGGAAAACAGCAGAAATACGAAAACGAAAATCGATCCAATAATTTGGTGTGGCGAATGGTGCGCCTTCCGCAGAGTGTAGTTTCCGAATTCCGTGAACTCTTTCACGGAAGCTGTAAACAAGCTGTAAATCGGGAACCTGTTAACAAGCTGTAATTAACAAGGCCATCGAGGGCACCTGTTTACAAGCTGTAACGGCAAAACACCCCCCTCTGGAGCTGTAAGCAAGCTGCACCCCAGGACCAGAGAAGACAGGTCGCCGAAGCCACTACATATATGTGGTTACAGTGGCGCAGATTCCCCCTGAACAAATGGGATACGCGGGGTATCCCCTTCAACCCCTGGCCATTTAGTCGACGAAACCGGCCGAAAATGGCTACATACTAAAATTTAGCGTATTCTCCAGGTTCGTTTTGACATGTCCACCAAAAATCAGCACCAGAGACGATTGCTTCGAATTTAGATGGAAATTCAAAGTCTCCCTGGCAGGGGCTTTCCAGTTTGCGATTCACGCTTGGCAAGTTGCCAGGAAAAACTTTGAACCGCTACCTAAATTCGAAACAATCGTCAATGGCGCTGATTTTTGGTGGACAGGTGTAATCGAACATGGAGAATACGCTAAATTTTAGTATGTATCCATTTTCGGCCGGTATCGTCGAATAAATAGCCAGGGGTTGAACGGGATACCCTGTTGTTCAGGGGGAATCTGCACCACTGTACACCAAGTAACACCGCTGCTGCCTGTGATTCTTAAAGAAGGAGTAGGAGCAAGATTCCGGTCTGTAAAACAGCTGTGACCATTGTGGCTAAAATGCAGATACATGCGCAAGTGCAAATGCACTTTCGCCCATGTCTGCGGTTTTTTGATTATTATATGCACATTGGCCACAGCTGTTTTACGGACCGGAATCTTGCTCCTACTCCTTCTTTATGACCGAGTACACATATCAACTATTTCCCAAACTTTCCAATGATGGTTTCTTAACTGAGGTTAGCTATCGACTCTCTGCCAAAAACGAATAGCTGGAAGACATCAGACTTCTTACCACGAAATCCCTGAAATTCCATTACTCAATGTTCTTTGACTATTTCATAAAACAATTTTAGTTCCGTAATGGGAATATTTCTCGGCATAGGAAGTCATCATTTTTCTAATCTCTCAGGGGAGCTCTTTTTACTTCACTTTGTACTTCCAAGCTTTTGGTATTCGTTCAAGGTATCGATGCAATGTCGAAACTACTACGATGAATACTATTGTCGGGGCCTTCTAAATAATCGTTCCGCGTGTAACAATTCCGCCTCAACTATCTCAGCTCCAGAAAGGACTCTATGGCGAAAAATTTGGGGAGGAATTGTTACGCGCGGAACGGTTATTTAGAAGGCTTTGGAACGCCGTTAATATGTAATTGACGCTATTTTTATGCGACGAAAATTGATATTAAAGAAGGATTAGGAACAAGTCCGGAGAAATTGCGCCAAATGAATTGTGGCCTGGTCTGGCGTTCCATAATGACAGTCGTCAGAGAAGTTGATCCACTCTTTCTTTCAAGAACGAGTAGGAGCAACCTGTCTGATTACTGTCATTATGGAACGCCTGACCAAACGCGGGCCAAAGTGCAACTAGACTCATTGTCAGGACGCAAATTCCGCTTCTGTTTTACGAACAGGGAATCATGCTCCTACTTCTTAAATTTCACAAAAGATGCGCGAATGGCAAAACATGCGCACGTCATCAAGAATATTTGCGTAGGAACACGCTCGATCCCCAATGGAATACGGCAAGCTTAAAAAACTATCATCAAAAAAGATATTCCTCGTATAGCTCGTCACTGTCGAATAGACATTTATCATTACAATCAGGGTTGCACTAATAAATATCTACTCTCATTAACACCCCCACCTCGAGAGGGCATGAGGATCAGTTAGTAATCGAAAGCGGAGCTTACGCCACCACGACTCGATCATGTCTCTCATCGAAGGACTTACGCGATTTGTTATTCCATCTGCGATTCACAAGGTCAGAAATACAAGTCCAAAAGTGAATATTGTTACAGATGTTTACCTACACTATTTTCGTGCTTTCACTCACGGTCAACATGTTCCTTCTCGTCGTACTACTGAAGACTCCGCTTCGACAGGTATTGTGCCGCACCACAGAACTTCTAAAAGATTTGCGCTCGTTAGCAGAGAGTTCCGTTTGTATCTTTCAGGGGGAAAGGTATCTATGGCTGAAATTTGGCATGCTAGTTGACCCTATATTCCAACCGAAGTATGCAAAAAATCAGCCGTAGATTCCTTCTTAGCTCTGAGAGATGGAAGGCGGAATTTTCGCAAGCGGAACGGGAAATTAGAAGTTCTGTGGTGCGGCACAATATGTACTTCAATGTTTTTGGTTCCGAACCATAATTCATAATAGCACATAGAAATTTTCCAGATAAATTTCGTGTAACATTATGCGTGCAAACATGTCTGCAACTACAGGTCGGTCGATATCGTCATCTTCTCGTTTGCTTCGCGGTCATGGATATAGCAGTTGCGGCATCTCATTTCATTTTGCTTCCGGTACTTTATTTATACAGTTCCCAAAAGCCGTTAAAGTTAACAAAAATCGTCTCATTTTCGCATCTAGGCTGGAAACTGTTTCAATTGTCTAACCTGTCAGAAAAGAGCAACCCCGTTTTGAATGGAGAGAACAGTTCGTATGCTAACGCGAATATAGATACGTTTGTTTTGCCGATAATACGTTGTTTGTGGGTAGTTCAAACAACTCTCTAGAGAAAGAATTATTATTGCCCAAAAAAACTCTTTTATCACCGCAGCTCAAAGATGCAACCCTTTGAGGTTGCTCATTTGACATCATTCGGATACATCTTTTTCGCTGAGCACCTCGTCGAACTTCCCGAGTGGGCGGGCACGTCCAGTATGTTTACAAGTTGTCCTTATAGTTTACATGGAATGTTCAGTCATATGGGTTCTCGTCATCGTCTATTATCAGTCGATGATTCTGCTTGCCTATCACTTTCTTTATCGCTACGCAGTCCTCTGCAGGTATCCAACTTAGTCGGCGAACCAATCTCGTCTAAATTTTTCGGCTCTGTTCGGGTTTACGGGTCCTTAGAAGGTTTACGGGTCCTTAGAAGATTTCAAAAGGTTTACGGGTCCTTAGAAAATCGCCATCGCGTCCCTCTCCAACTCCAGCTGCGTAGTTTGCTTCGGCACCAGCTAATTGAGCGTCACGTCCTTCTTCTCGCTTGCAGCCTTCAGCAGCAGCATTTTAGATTTGGCCATACGTGGTAGGTCCATGCCAGCCAAGAATACTGTGATCTTCATCTGTTCGGGGGTAATCGTAGTGAATCCACCCTTCTGGTACAGCTTGTTCACTCCACAAGCGAGCGCCGTGACATCTTCTTGATGTCAACTCGACATGTTCAGATGAAGGAACTTTAGCCACCAGTCGAACTCGAAGACACTCTTCGAGAAGAGTGCCCTCAGTTCCTTGAGCGCGTCGGCAAATCCCTTTGTTAGCACATCCTCCGGTGCCAGGCGACCACGGTACTGCTGACCGTTCTTGGTCTAGAGGTGCCGCAATAACAAGCGTACTCTGGACTTCTCATCCATCCTGGCCCCCGTGACCACATCCTCAAAGATGTCGCTGTACCTTTCGTACCAGCTTGCAGACGTGACCTCTTCCTCTGGGTCTTACACGAATTCAAGAATCTACGACTCATGCAAATCCATGAATGGACCTTCATCTCTGATGCTTCATCCCATCTTTATTTCATTTCCTTTAGCATGCATGTTATAATGGGTAGTATCGACTGCCCAGCTTACCTTCTGGAACAAACTTGGACAAAATCACTATTGCTCCGTGACCTTCACTAGTTCCGGGACTACTTCAGGGCCGAGCTCCGTGTCCTCAACTTGGTATAGGACACCTCCGAGTTGAGCGCCCTGACTTCTAGAACCAACTCCTGGCCGTGTTCCGTGACCACCATTCAGTCTGGGACAACCTCCGAGACATAAGCTTGATATTGGACCACCTCCGCGACGAGATCCGTGACCACCTCCGCGATTACGTCGGCGATGTCTAAGGACTCTAAGGACCCGGAAACCTTCTAAGGACCCGTATTTTTTCTAAGGATCCGTAAACCTTCTAAGGACCCGTAAACCCGAATAGAGCCAATTTTTCATCTCGACGCGTAAACAGAGAGAGAACAATTCGAATCCGATTTTTGACCGCTTTGCTTTGCCGAAAATGCCAATTTTTTGCGATAATTTTATGTTTATTTGAGGCCGTACTGGTCCATCAGACTGTCTGGACACCCAGTGCGCACGTGGCTTTGGGCCATTGTCATTGACATATTCTACATCCTTTGCTTTGTAGCAGTTTAGGTCTTTCGATATCAATCGAGCACTGAGAAACTGGCGCTATTTCAAGAGGATGTCTATGCATTGTATGGAGTCGATCTTATGGGAAGCAACCGACCGGGAGTTGCTTGCATCGTTTACAGGGTAATCAAGGTTATTTCAAAAATAAGCGCAACTTCTCTCATAATGAAGCAAAAATAAATTATCGTTCACAATGCAAAATATATTGATCTTCAGTGGACATTGGAAGGAGGTGGAACCTCGTGGGATGTCAGTGGAATCGTTTCCACTACTATCTTAGTAACCACCATCCTCGCGACCGCATCGATCATTGCCTTCTGTGTAATTCGCATCCTGCGAGTTTTCGGGTCATCCAAGTACGACTTCCAGTCATGGCAGATATGATATCAGAGACTTCTTCAGATCATTTTCACTTTCGCATACTCGAAAGATGCAAGAGCAACTCTTTCGAGCACTACTTTACCAGGTTTGGCTCATGAGCAAATTTTGATTTTGAACGATGAATATTTTGTTGATTGGAATGTATATTTCTACAGACCCTCGTTCCGTGCATGTTATCCTACTGTCCCCAACTCGTGATTCTCTTGACGGCTCTGATGGGATTGGATCTGGGCACGATCGGAACTCCACTCCTCATGTCAACGAGCCTTTTCCCGCTCATTGATCCTGTTCTCATAATGGCCTTCATCACCGGGTTAGCTGCTGTAATAGACCCACAATTTTGTTCGTGCAAAAATGAACCTTTTTTCCAGCTATCGACGTGCAGCTCTCAGGCTCCTTGGAGTCCGCCACAATTCCACATCATCTGCTGCAGCAATCCCAGCACTCTTTTCAATGTCCTCACTGTAAACGAAGGGATTGCCATTTTTTGCATTATAATTGATATTTTGAAGACTCCTAAGAAGCGAGTGCTACACAGTCGACTAGTGTTTGTGGATTTTACATCCCATCTTCAAATCGATTATATTTATTACGTGCAGAACATAGCCTCAGTACATGTTGGACTTCCGAGTGTGGGACAATGGGGGGACTAAAGTTCGAATAGTGGGAAGTTACATTCATCACGTGGAATGGAGAAGAATATCCGACGTCTACTCATAGACTAGAGCGTCATTAGGGAAACTGGGTGCACGCAAGGACAGTTGGAGTAGCCGTCTGAAAAATGATCCATGCTTTCCCACGAACCAAGACTGTTACACTCTAGAACCGGAAGAAAATTCCCACTGTACCGTTGGAAGGAGTACCTCTTGATCTACCGCCGTTTAAATACATGTTTGATTTCACTTTTGCGCTATGTTACTGAGCCAAAGTGGTAAAAAGATGCAGTAGATCAACAAGAGAATTTTAAAATTGCTGCTTTTGAATTCACCACAATATTTTGGGTTCTCCAGGAAGTTCTTCCCAGTCCTTCTTTAAGAGATAAGTCTAAATGCCCTTGCCTCAGTGCCGAGGTCCCACTTCCATCGCCCAGTTGATTTGATGCACACGAGGGAAAAGACGCGGATCCAACGATCTCCCGTCGACGGCACCGTCCACAGCATATCGTCTGTAATAACGGCGATTCACGCGCACATGATATTCCACGGCACTCCTCACTCTTCATTGAAAACGAGGTTCTGTTTGTCTGACAGGTTTAGACCGTTTAGCGAGTATAAAAATCAAGGGGAAGAAAATTTTGAACTAGTGGCCATCTGTAGTAAAGGAGTTGGCAACATTTCGCTCGGCCTGTCAACTTGGAGATTCAAGTCGGATGTCTGGAATGTTGATTCCAATGTCAACGCCACACGGCTACCAAGTTTTGAAGCAATCCTCACATTTACCGCACGCCCACGCGCTTCCGCCCATTAACAGCGATACGGGACGAATATACCTGATGCATATCGGTAAATTCTTCCTTTTAAACTCGACACAAGTCGTGCATTCTCACTTGAATCTGTGCGGGGGTCCCGTCCCGCGCGTCCACGCCGTGAGCGGAGAGCATGGAATGTCGTCGTCATCCGGCTGTAACGGCACTGTCCTATTGTCGGTGCAATTAACCATACGGAATGTAGGCCTGCGATCTCTCTCCACAGTTCTCTCGTTTCTCTAACCGCCAGACAAGTTAGAGAAACAAAATAAATTTGGCGTGAAATCGTAGGGCGATGAGCGTACATTCCGTATGGTTAATTCCGCCGGCAATAGTGTACAGAACTTCGAAATTGGTGTTTATCTCCATAGTCTTTCTCAAACAAAATATCCTACATGAGAGTCTGGATCATGATATGTAACTTAAAATATGCAGTGCAAGCGACTTACAACCATTGGAGCGCAGGCTCGCGTTGAAGGGACGGTAAGACTGAAGAGAAGGAGGAGGAGGGCAGGTACCATTCGCAAGATTATGGTAGAAGTAGGGAGGAGCGGGATTTATGTAGGAGAATACATCGTGGCAACTCGTTTTGTTCTCTTCCCTTCATATCATGGAACACAGTCGAGACGTATATCTATCTTTTGTGTGTAGCCCTTTGTGAGGTTTGTTGTGTGAGATAAGTCGGAGAAAGGAAGAAGTTAGTTTCTTTATCTCCGGAAATGTATTGTTCAACATTAAAGTGATGCGATGTGATGCTCGAACTACTCTGCGGTAAGCAGCGCAATGAATCCGTTCCGTTTGCTACTGTCATCTCCCATATCTCAGCCCCAACAAGAAACCTATGGATGATTTTTTATATTCATCAGTTTGAATCCATGTTAAAGGTAGCAGGCAAATTTTAGCCCTGAATTCAATTGATCATCAAAGAGAGAGCTGGCTGATAACAGGCTCAAGTCCTTTAGAAGTTCTGTTGCGAGGCACAACAGACGCGGTAGGTCAAGGGGCGAAATTCTGATCGATCATGGGAACTCTGATTATCCACACTTTTCTTCTTGCAAAAAGACGGTTTTCCAGCTCTGAAGCGGCTGCTCTCAATCTCATTGGATTCCGCCACGATTCTTCACTAGCTGCGGCAGCAGTCCCGATTGCCTTTTCAATGTCCGTTCAGTAATTAAAGGTGATACCAATTTCTTTATATAAATTGTCATTTGCAAATACGAATACTGGAGTAGAATAATATTGAGTTCATATGTCTCAAATAAAATGTATCTTTACTTGCAGAACAGATGTAAAAAATATGGTCAATATCGGGCAAAAACAAAAAGAATTACACGGATGAGTTGATTGCACTGGACAACATGAGTGAATGAGCAATTTTAGAAGTGGTCTTGACCCTGATACAGGAGACACATCAAATAAATTATCCCTGAGCCAGCGAAAGCCCGGTCTTGTAGACCTTCTCGGGCTCGTTGAGGAGGACGCGATCGACGAATTCCTTGCCCTGCACGAAGCAGTGGTCCTGGTTGGCGACCTGCAAAATCGGGCGTCAGCGGATCGAACTCAGGACTTTTCAACCGCTGTCAAGGAACAGAATGAACAGTACGCACCTCATACTTCCATCCTCCGAAGCGTCCGCGAGAGTAGATGGAGTGCTTCTCGAGCTCGCGGTGAGCGCGCGTTAGTTCGACATCGCGCTGAAATAATAAATTACACCATTTGCCAACCGCCATATTTATTTGTTCATTTGATTCCCTTCTTTTACTTCCGCATTACAATTTTTTTCATTTTTCCTAGTCATCATATTTTTGGTGATCTTGTGATCATTGAATTGTTTTTTCGATAATTCTCCAGGGAGCCATTTTTTACTTTCCCTAGAACTGTGTAGGATTTCTCACGTCAACGGTAGGGATGGGGTAGCCGTAGGGCAGGAGAGTCGACCAAACAGATTCAATGTACTGCTCCTCGATCATCGTCTTGTAGATGAGGCCGTCGACGGTCTGCTTCGTGACCTCCTCCTCCGTCGCCTGCAGAAACAGGAAATCAGAGACTCTCCCACAAATTGCAGTTTTTCAAGGAACATGCAAAGTGCATGTGCACATTGATGTTCTGAACATTTGAAGGATGCAAAAGCCCCCTCATCGTTACTCCATCTCTAGTCCCTTGAATCATGAAGCCATCCCAGATAGGCATCCAACCCAAAAAGCCCCCACAATGGAAGCAGCAGCGGAGATGGTATCGGTACATCCGGGATTGGACAAGTGCGGGATCTCTATCTCGCCCTGTTCCCGATTCATTTGGCCTAGATGTCTTTTTCTGGGTGCCAGCGTGGCGCAGTGGGATAGTGACTGGATCAAGAAGAGTAAAGCCCGGGTTCGACTCCTTACCGGATCGTCGATGGGGCGCGCGCACTCGCACATTACCGACCAGTATTTCTCGCCGTCGGGGGTGGTCTGCAAGGATAATATTGGATGAATCAATCGATAATTCCCCAATCAATCAATAATAAACACAGTACCTCTCCGTACTGCGACAGAATGGTGACGCGGAAGAAGGGAACATCGCGGTCGGGGAAGTAAAGCCACGTGAAGGGCTTCATGAAGGGAGTCATCGGCTTGCGGAGACCGACTCCCACAATGAAGACCTGGGATACGGTAGCTCTTCAAAATAAATATTTTTACCTTGTTGTAAGCAAGATTGAGAGGAGCCGTAATGCCGGTGTTCTTGACGAGGATGTCGATGGGTGCCGTGTTGAGGAGGACGTCGTATGACTGAAATATTTCATTTCAAAGCGCATAGTGACGTTATTGTTGTGTGATGGCGTCATAATTTTATACCGTATCAAAAACAGAAAAGAACATTGAAAGATGATACCTCCTCGTGCTTGACGCCCTCCTTGTCCTCGTAGGTGACCTTCTTGGCCTTGTAGTCGACGTTAACGACCTGAAAAATACTCATTACTCCTATTTTAGCGACGAGATATGACTCCGTCCCTCCACTAGTTTTGTCCCCGCTTACATTAGAATTGTATCGGAACCATCCGATCGGCAGCTTGTTGGCCATCGAAGTCCACACGTTGCCGGTACCGCCGTACTTGGGGAAGGCGAACGTCGAGTTGGGTCCCCAACCGAAGTCGGCAGTCTGCACCGAGATGCATTACCGTAATCCCCTGGGTCTGATACCTTGAGCTCCTCGGTGGACAGGGAGCAGAGCTCCTCTAGCTTCTCCTGTGGGAGCTTGGCGACGCGGGTTCCGACCCAGTTGGGAGACATCTTCTCCGTCTCAACCGTCCACACCTGAAGTGGGTGGATTCATTGGTGATAATTAATCCACTCGAGAACTTTCAACTGCTCATAACAATTCCGAAATCGCTCATGATAACTTTAATAGTAATTATGGCGCAACCATGGTATTGTGCAGAACCCACGGGGTGACAATATTATTTTCCGAAACTCATTCGTATTGAGCAACATTACTACGTTAATGTGTAATTTGGATTATATAGTTGGAACGTTGGTGGTCCCAGCCTACTCCAGCGTATCCCGCCGGTGAGCAAATGGTAGATCAAATGGGCGCTAAGCGCAGAAAGATCGGAAAAATATTGCCACCCCGTGGGTTCTTCACAATAATCACTATTACCTTGCGGGTGTACGGCTTGAAGAAAGTGTTGTGGATGGTGGGTCCGAAATGGAGGAGCACCCAGTCAGCAAAGTTAACGGGAGACTCGGCCGTGGAAGGGTCCTTTAATTATCACGAAAATTACTCTGAGCGCTCGTGATAAATTTAATTATCAAAAAATTACTCTGAGCGCTCGTGATAATATTATTACGAACCTTCTCATATCTCTCCTTGAGGTCGGAGAGGCAGGCGGCCTTGGTCTTCTCTGGGAAGAGAGGAACAGCGAACTGCGCGGGATACGGGACAAGATGGATGCCCTTCTTGTCGAAGACGTAGTTCATGTCGACCTGGAAATTTGATCTTTGATTTCTGAATATCGATCGCTGATCTACCTGGCAGTTTCTGACGAGCTCGTTCCATTCGCTGACTGCCCATTTTGTGGCCCTCTCGTAGTAGGGGAAGTTGTGGTTGAAGGTGATGTGGCCGCCCATGTCCCACAGGAATCCCTTGTCGTCCTTGACTGTGCAGGAGAGACCGCCGGCACCGGCCTCCTGAGAAAGAGGAGATGGAAACTATGACCTTTAGTCACACCTCGGACTAAGAATTAAAGGAGGGCTCACCTCACCCTCCAACTTGCATTAACACTCTAGAGGAGCTTATGTGGCGTTAAAAATGCTATCGAATGATATAAAACACTTCAAATAGAAACAATATAGCGTAAAGATCATCGACGTTCCATGTTGATTGACCCTCAGGGTTTAGCGCGCGAATTCAAAATTTGACTCGTGGATACTGTAGATCAGAAAGTTAAACTGCGTAGTCTTTACACAATGCCAGAAAAACAAAATGGATGTTCTATAATGACTATCTGTTACTTTTTGTAATGGTGTTTTTCGTGATTTTTGTGGTCTTCGCTGGGTGGGGTGAGCCCCCCTTTTAAATGGTGCAGCTTGCAGCCTAAGGTTTTGTCATGCCATAGACTCTAGGACATTCCTCATCGCAGTTGAATTTCTCATTGTCAGAATCCCTTTAATGGACACACTCAAACAAGTATGTCCTTGAGATGGAGACTGACCTTCTCGAGAATGATGATCTCCGTCTCGTTGGCTTCCTTGTTGTTGAGCTGGGCGAGTTCATTGAGGCGATAGGCAGCCCCGAGTCCCGTGGGAGCAGCTCCGATGACGACTATCTTCATTTTTTCTGAACCAACGAGCATGATTTGGGTGGGGGAGGGGGAGAGTGAAAGCCTATTGACAGCGCCCACGACGTGTCAATGTATGCGGGTCGTTATTCGGAATGGGTAGCAATAACAGACTACGATGAAAGCACACGGTAAAGAACCAGAGAGGTCCCATGGATCTCGGGGAAAGTGGACAGGTTGAATGTCTCAGGCTAGGGCCAGGTAATGGGATTAGAGTGAGAATTGAGCCCCGTCCATCCCGAAGGTGCCCTAAATACACGCTTATCCCAGTGGGCGATCGCACTTCGTAAGCGAAAGCTAGTTGATGGATAGCGAGAGTTGGAAACTCTGCCCGTCTGCTACCTCTTCATCATCGTCATCTCTCGTCGCTAGGAAACGGAGTGTTTGGCTAACAAAGAAAGGCGATCCAGGATTGCTCCCAATTCCGCGCCAACCCGATTCTCGACTCGGCAGTGCCAGCGCGATAGTCAAGCTGCGGTACTCCTTTAATGACCAGGATGTTTCCTTTGGTTCGTACATACGGCTCCAGATTTGCACGGTGGAAAATAATTATATTGATAGAGCATGCAAAACAATGGAGTCATCCCGAAGGCTGCAAGGTTGTCCCACACAATCCTATTTGTCACCATGGATCAGAATGGGGAAGTATTAACAGACATTCCCTGAACACCCCGCCCCACACATTTCATTGGAGTCTGATAATAGCATTGCGAATTGTCGGCTTGTTGATTGCCTTGAGCCTCCTAGTCGACAGCTTCATGTTCAAAGGCTTTTTGGACTGGCTCCTTGCGGACTGGAACTATGACGCCGCCTGTTTCCCGGAGGCCATTTTGGTAGTTCGCGCTTTCCAAGTCTTAGAGTCCATAGTTACGTGGACCGTCTTCTTCATCTACTTCCGCGTTGTGCTGGCTTCAAAGGTTACTTTTACATCTTTTCCAATCTCTACTTTTCAAAATGTATTGATTACAAATCTCAGGGGCTCCACCGAGACCTGCGTATAATGCTGTTGAAGCTGTCGTACATCGACGTCTTCATTGTCAATATTCGGCTATTCAATGTTTTCGACTTCTCTGGCGGCTTTTTCACGCCGACGAAATTGATTCTTTATGATTTTTGTGAGTTGTTATTGTTCATGCATTTCAAAGTATTTAGTGTACAAGCTCGGTACGGTCAGCTTGGTGACGATGCAATTCGAGCGCTTTCGTGCTCTGATCCACTATAGGACATACGAGGAAGCCGGACGCGGATTTCCCATATTTATTCTCTTCTTGTTTTCTATTGACGTCAGAAGAGGATATAATTCTTCATGTATTATTAACTTTTGCAGGTGTCTATCGCTGCTTTTCTTGTGTTTGCGCGGGAAATGGGTATTGTATCACTGGTGACAAGCGTGATCTTGGCAATCTCCTTGTGCGTCATCGCTTTTGTTGTGGGTCATACGGCAAGATAATTGTAAACATGAATCGATCAGATGTCACTGGTTATGCTCATTCTCTCAAAAAATCGATACGCTGTAATGAAGGCGCGCATTTCGCAACCTTCTCCAACAGGCAATTACGTCAGTAAGAGGTAATCATTTCAGAGTCTATTAAAAATAATGATTTTCAGGTATCAACTTAATGAAGTCCTTAGCAGCTCAATAATGCTGGCCGTTCTGGTACCGTTCAAGGTTAATTGTTGAGATATTTGTCAAGATTCGCTAGCCTACTTTCAGGGAATTTCTATGGCTTTAGTTACTGGCGCACTGTTCATGGGCATTATTTTCGTCTACATGCGCAACCCTCCTTATTATTTACTAGTTGACAGTGCTTTATATTTGCTCGTGGGACCGAGGGTAAGTATCTATTTTGACATTCTGTTTGGGTATAATTTGAGCACACATTTTAATGTATGCTCATGGTGTTTGGAAAGTCAAGACCCATTTCTCAACTCTATTAGTCGGGATCTATTGTCGTGCGCCAAAGCAATTATGTCTTATCGATCGATATTACTTCCTCCCACCCATAATTCACCCCGCTTTTGGCTTCCATCTATCGCTCTTCTTTTGATTACGATCACAAAGATGTTCACAGAGAAAGGGAAATTATTGTCTACGGAAATAGCCGTACGGAATGTACGCTGGTCGCCCTCCTCACTTAACGCAGTAAAAATGGTGCAATCGCACAGGGCATGCTGAAAATAAAAGATTTTTACTGCGTTTACTGACGAGGGCGACCAGCGTACATTCCGTATGGTTAATTCCGTCTACATCAGAAATGTTTGCGCGCGGCACTACTGACTCGTTCTTTAAGACAGAAATTTTTCTAAGTTTCAACCACCGCTCCCATACCCCTGGAACAGCCCATCTCAGAATCGGCTCAAAAAATTAAACCGAAATTTTTTAACCCTTTTTCGTACTTTGGACCCCCAATGGAACCAACACACACATTTTGAGCCG
>JACMIG010002829.1:0-13948 GCA_014805385.1 Levipalatum texanum | reverse complement strand
GGTCTTGACGAAGCTTCGGGAGGTGTACAATTCTGGTTCCATTTTTGTAGTTGCCGGATAAGGGCCAACACAAACAATCGATGCTGATCTTGTGGCCTATTTCTCGTTTCACCATTGCAGCTACGAGGCATGACCACGCCCTTATCGTCGTTTGCGCGATAACGATTGGGCTCGTGAATCAAGTGCTGTGTCAATAAACACAGGGATGTATCAGAATCTGGTTGGTCTCTTGCTTATCCTACGACACTGTAGATCTGAACATATCTTGGAATCCTCTATCGTATGAGTTAAAAAAATATCGGGTGAATTGAATCACGGAAGATGTGCCGAAGAAGGGCGATACCCGAGTTGCAGTGGGCCTCAGTCGCGGATACTGTGAATACTTTTATCTTTTAAAGAAGGAGTGGGAGCAATTTTGTAGCCCCAGTGTGAGTGCATTTGCCCATACGTCTACGTATTGAAATGTAGGTATGGGCGAATGCACTTCACTGTGGTTGGCATGGTGCCATAAAAGTTGCTCATACTCCTTCTTTAACAGTCGAACGTTCACAAACCATACCTTCAGTGGAAGTGCTGTGTAGACTAGGGTGACCGAGACGAGCATGACGAATATCAGACACCAGGCCTTCCCGCCGCCTTCGGCTGCGGGATCCGCCTGCCGGTGGGTGAACGCGGGAAAAAATGTTTTTGGTGAAAAAGCACTTTTTTGGAGAAAAATAGAAAAAAAACATGTGGCAGTTTGGTTTTTCTCATAAGGCTAACGTGACCCATACACAGACAGACAGACAAACACGTCTTTTATGCAATAGTAGATGATTGAATCGAACATGTTCGATTCGAGACATGTCCAGATGAGTCATGTTCGTTTCACTGTCTTGTTCGATTCGAATGTACAAAATGAATCAAACATGTTTGATTTATTCTGCGTTTAGACAGTCATTCGTCGTCATTTGGCTTGATTGCTACGTTCGGACTGATAAAACAGTCTGTCTGCAGATGGTGGACTCTTCTAGACAGTCAGGGAATTCAATTGAATATGTTCGATTGGAAACGAACATGCTCCATTGACGTTCTATAGATCAGAGTTTACTTTTGATCAAAGAATGCATTGCACCTGTTTTTTTTAAATAGCAGACTATCATTTGCTTTGTTCCGCCAAACGGACGCAAACGCCCGTTTCTATACCTACCGCGCAGCCTGTGAGAGTTGTCTCTGGATGATTTGTTTTTTTTGCAAAAGTAAGTGTTGTGTAGACAACCATTGTAAGACTACGGATCTATAGCCGCGAATTAGCACATTACCTATTCGTCGCATTGTTGGTCTTATAGCGAATGTATCTGTTTGGTAATGATGAGCTGCGCCGATATTGACGTAAGAGGAAACGTTCTCTTGTCATTATTCTGATCTAACTCTCCTGCCCCGATAAAAGGTGTATTAATGATACAGTGTTAATTCACGAACATAACAGTACAGTCCTGCAGGTTTCCAATTGGCGAATGGGCGCCCTGGGCGCCCCGGGGGCGCCCATTCCGCCCACTCGTCTCCCAGGCAGCTAATTGGCTATTATTCTCCATGTTCTCAGGTTCCCTTGAAAGAGGAAGTCACGGCGCATCGAATGCGCCAAAAAGTCAAAATGTTGAGTTTCGAATGTATGGCGAGGTTTCAAAGTTTGATCCCAAACGCGAGCCGAAGCGCCCCTGAGTATCAGACGCGTTGCGGCTCGCATTTGAGCTCAAACTTCGAAACCTCGCCATGCATTCGATACTCGATATCTTGACTTGATTTTTGGCGCATTCGATGCGCCGTGACTTCCTCTTTCAAGGGAACCTGAGAACATGGAGAATAATAGCCAATTAGCTGCCTGGGATACGAGTGGGCGGAATGGGCGCCCCCGGGACGCCCAGGGCGCCCATTCGCCAATTGGAAACCTACAGGACTGTATACATACCGTATGTCCATAATATTTCGCTCGAAAAATCATATAATATGATATTATATGATATAAAATCATATGTATGAATCGGGCCTGGAACGCCTCGAATCGCATTGGTTTGTATTCAACTTGTTGTTTTTCGTGAAATTCCTTCATTCCGAGTAAAAATATACAGAAAAACACCGCAAAAAGAATTAAAAATGGTGCGGAATGCCTTGTTCAAAAACGCTGCGCCCGCCGCGGCATATTTGCTCTGCTTAGTGGCCACTACACTTCAAAACATGTCAACACACGTTTTTATTGTACACTTAATGCTTGCCGAATCATTCAGAGTCGAATAACACCAAAATCGGTCATATTGGTGATATTCGGTGAATATTCGATAAAATAAGGCGCGAAAAATCGCTTCAGAACATGTCAAAACACGTTTAAATTGCTACCATAAGTATTGCCACCTCATTCCAAGACGGCTAACACCGAAATCAGTCATATTGGTGATATTTGGTGAATATTCGATGAAATACCTCATTTTGGCGCGCAAATACACATCAACACATGTCAAAACACGTTAAAATTGCTTCCATAATTGTTGCCGCATCATTTCGAGTCCATTGGTACCAAGATCGGCCGTATTGAGGCAATTTGGAGAAATGTGGCATTTGGAAATACACGTTTAAACGTGTCAAAACATGTTTAAACATGCTTCTCGCATCTTGTGGTACCTTTCTACCAAGTTTGGACCGAATATGGACCGATTCCGTAAATTGTGTAGATACACTTTTATCTATAGCCGTAGAATAGGTTTTTATTCGCCGGTCGCGGTTTATTCGCCGGTTACGGTAGGCACATCGCCTCAGGACCCGAAGTATTTTGGTGAAGGTCCGAGGTCTAGAGGACCTTCCAATGCTGAGATATCGTGCGAACAAACACACACACAAACCGACAGACGTACGTGTCTTAGCGTATTTATTGAGGTAGGGAACACATGCCAAAGTAAATTGTGTTCACAACTGGAGAACGAGAGAGAACCATACCCCCGCATTGTTTGGAGAATCACCGCAATACGCCCATCATGGGTCCAAATTTTTCGAAACTATCTCCCAAGTGTATGTCTGGCATATCCAGGCAATCTTCATCTGCTCGACATTTGTGGGTCACCTGGAAGAAAATGTTGGTGTAGTCTTTCCATATATTCGAGAAATAATCTAATGTTTTCACTCTCCCCTTCAACCACAGGCCATTTATTCGACGATGCAGGCTGAAAATGGGTACATACTAGAATTTGCGTATTGTCCATGATCACGTGTGAACCAAAAAAGAGCACCATAGACGATTGCTTCGAAATTATGCAGCAGTTCAAAGTTTTCCCTGGCAACTTGCCAAGCTTGAATCGCAAACTGTTCTGCCCATGGCAGGGAGACTTTGAATTTCCACCCAGATTCCGGGTTGAAGAGGATACCCGCGTATCCCATTTGTTCAGGGGAAATCTGTACCACTGTATCGAGCATTAAAACTCGCAAATTATTCATGGGGGTTCTGAAGTTACGGACAGCAATGCCTTCGAATAACCAAAAAATACCATGTGAACACAGTCTCCCGTGGTCAAAGTGGGCCGTTCTATGGCTTGATCATCTTCGCTACACCTGAAATACCTCTAACCAGAATGTGAGCCAAATCTGATGGAAAGTTTTTACTGGGGGCAATTCCGGCGAACTCTGGTAGACCCTTACGCGAACGGACTCGTATGGTTTTCGGCGTTGCACCAGGCAGTAAAAGTGAATTAACTTTTATCAATAACAGTCGACAATTCATGACTCCTTAATTCCTCCATCCGTATCATCTTCTCTTCTTATGCGATGGGCTGGCAGGAGACCTTGCCGCTTGTCGTGGCAGAGATGAAATCACAGAAAGCAGACACGCGGGCATAAATGCCAGCCTTGCTCTTCATATCGCATCTCCCCCCCAACATCATGCCGACCTGTAAAATTGTGTCGAGAATTGCAACTATTTCCATTTACCGTTCCATATCACCTGTGGCAAGTCCCATTGCGTACCCTTCTTAACGCGCACGTTCTTTTTGATCATATGTAACTTTTTAGATCAATGAAATGATGGAATGAATCGAGGAGATAAAATAAAATAAATAAATCACGTTTCAAGAGAATATGTCGGACAATTTGTCAAATTTATCTTTCTCCCTTCCCTATAGGGAAGGGAGAAAGGCGGTTTGTTCTTACTCAAAATCGTTAAAAATGCCTCACAGATATAATAAGTTTTGCAGCTTACGCGGTTTCAAACGAAGTGGAGCAAATTTATTTCTCGCATGTAAAAACTTGATATTCGGAATAATTATATTATCACTTACCTGGAACCACTTTCCGGAATCTCCCTGGACGACCATGGGTCCGCCAAAATCTCCCTGAAATGATTAATATTGTAGTGCGCACATGCAATACAAACTGGAATCGAGTAAGATATTCCAACCTCGTGCTCCGAACATGCCAGAATTTTTACTGTAAATGGCCTATAATGATCAAACTTCGCTTAATGTTTCATAAAAAACCACTAACTTTTCTTTAGCATACATTCCAGTGAAATTCTGGCATGTTCGGAGCACGACGTTGGAATATCTTACTCGACTCCAAAAATTTGGCCATGCAGTGTATACTGCTCAGTATGGTTATGCCTTCACGCACGCCAAGTGGTATTGCGGGAAAAAAGCTGCCCTGCATAGCAAATTCTCGAAAATGAGTGTTGAATTTGTTCAAAATTCCATAGCTCAGCCATGGAAAGTCCATATGACATATTTGAGGTCTCGTTTTGGTTCGCATGTGCTACCCTTCCATTTGCACTATGAGCCTCCTCTCGTGGATAAGAGATTCGTATATTCGATATTACAATTTTTCTCAAAAAGGGGGGACCACATGAAGTTTTTTATCATGGTCCAAAATGTGCAAAAATGAAACTGTTCAAAAACGTCTTTGAACATCTTTTTATGACCTTGCGGACATTCCTTAGTCGATTTCACACAACTTTATTTTTGCACATTTTGGACCATGATACCCGTATCATGGGTTGAAAAAACTCCATGAGGTCCCCCCTTTGGTGCAAATTGACCGAAATTTTTGTGAAACGGTTGAAACTTTGAACATGAGGGCTGGTTGGAGTATTTTACAAGGAATATTTAGCACTTTTGTTTTCCGCCCTCAGAGGTCCCCTTAGGATGTCACGTCATTTCTAAGATCGAAATTTCAGCAATAAGTGGCGTTTTTACTCCAGTCGTAAGCATGAACAAAATTGCTTGATGAAGCCAATTTTCACAACACTTCTAGATGATTCGGTGTTGTTTGGATAACTTCGATATGAGACTGCCAGGGGACCTATTCTGTCTGTTATGCGTCGTTGAAGAAGGCGCGCCGTCACCGCGCGTATTTTCGATCAATCGTCCCACATTTTCTCAACAAAGTAAAACACGAATGTAACGGAAATATAGGTAACCGGACACGCACCGTCACTTTTTTCGATCTGCGCACTTGTTCGATCAATAGTCCCGCATTTTATCAACGTAGTAAAAAAACGAACTTAACGCGATTATAGGTAACAGGACACGCTCTAAATTTTAAAAATATGTTCAACTTTCAAAAACGCATATTTCGCGAAATCGACCCAAGTTAGAGTCGAATATCGTTTTTGAGTGCATTCGGGTCCTGGGTTTTTTCCTTATATTTTTTAATGATTCACTGTAGTCGTCGGTCTTACCTATAATGGTCTGGCTCTGCCGTGTTTGCAAAAAACACCTGGAAAAAGGGCTCATGTGTCAAAAGTCACCTTAAACGGCACTTCGAAAAAAAAACCATTTTGTGGACAAAATTGAAGCAAAAAATTAGAAACTCAAAATTGTTTATTTCAAGTTCCTTGGTTAAGTCTATCAAAAGTTATGAATGTTTGAAAAATCGCGTTTTTCGACTTTTGAACGACAGCCATTTCCCGCGCATTACAGTAATCCACCCAGACTACATACCGTATGCCTTAGGGCACTGGGTACTGTAACTGGTTAAAGCGGCAAGTGGCTAGGATCACGTTGGGGGACTGGGGCAGGGGCCCCTGAGCCGCCGGTGAGACTGCCTCTTAATCGAAATGTAGACAGACACGGTTAATTGTTGATTGAAACAATTATTGCGCGCGGGCCATTGGTCCAAATTCGATGAAACTTTGGGAACCGACTAATTTTACGCTCTTTCGAATGGTGATTGTTTGATGACATGAATTATACATAGAGCGGAGCAAGGTGTAAAACGCCCGTCGCATTGGTGCTGTTGAAAGCCAAATCATGGCAGCGCTACGCGCTGCCAACAATTAGGAGTCCCTGAAAACAAATATCGAGGTTAGAATTTTTATCTAAATCACCGTAAGAGTTACGGTGCAGCAAATTCGAGTGTACGGTGACTATCGATTTCCCGAAAACGGTGGTCTACCATTTCGAAACACATCACATATTTTTCGTCGTAATATACAAAACCGCTTTGAATCAGTTCGAATAGTTTAAAGGAGGGGTTCGGGGACCTTTGAAGTCACATTTGAGACTATTTTCAGGTGGTAAAGCTAGAAAAAACCTATCGATTGGTATATGGCACTAAGCGTGTAGATGTTTCTGTGGTGAGACAGAGCGTTTAGAACGCCGGGCCTGATGTACAGGGACGGCGGGAATTTCAAATTTCGCACCTGTTACCATATTGGAAGCTTGCCAAATCCTCAGATATCATACCGTGTGCACTATGAATTGCGTCACTGTTATCTCAGTGGTATATGAGTCAATTTGTTCCGTTGGCAAGTTGCCAAATTTCTACTCTGAAGGTCCCCGAACCCCTCCTTTAAGGTCGTCGTGTTGTGATAAATAATCGATATATTGCCACTTTTTTCACAGAATTTTTCAGCTCAGACGCGTAATTTCAAAAATCTGAAAATATTTCTAAGTGACGAGCCTATGCTCGTCTCGTACAAATATGAGCTACATCATCCATATTTTTTAAAATTGACACCTCGACCCGTGTGATGGCACGTTGAAATTGCAAAATTGATCAAAATCCGTTTTGGCGCAGCGCAGATGCCGATCCCTAGAAGTGCAAATTTTGAAATTTTGCCTACGGAATCGTAAAAAGCTCAACTTCCGCTACAAAATGCTTTTCCGCATCCAAATTCAACCATTCTTTCGCAAGGTATGAATAGACGAAAAAGTGGAGCAATACTTTTGCGCGTTACTGTACCTGGCAAGAGCTCCCAGCGCACAGTGTGGTCTTCTCGAATATCACGCCGGGGAAATCGTCTGCGCAAGTCTCATAGTCGACGAAAGGCACTTTGACTTGCTGTAGCTCGATTGAGGTTTTGCCCTGCGCTGAAATGAGTTGTTAATAAGAGACACAATGGGGACTATTTACTCCGTACGCAAAACATAATCGTGTATATATTTATTACGGGAAATTTTTATCGGTTTAAAAATTAATTGAAAGATGAAACGGTGCAATTTAAAAAAATCCAACCAGTGCTTCCCCATCCGGTGACGTAGGCAGAGTTGTCAATGGCTGAAGAATCATCAGCCGGCAGGCAGATTGGCTGAGAAATAGCAACCATGAATGGACTAGAGCCAAAAAATATAAACCTGAACGTGGTCGGAGTATTTGAACAACGTCGCGAGCTCGATCAGCGATATGTCGTATGTGTAGACCGTGGGTTTGTAGTTTGGATTGAGATGGATCGCCTTTACTTTCGAGATCTGCTCGCCGGATTCGATTCTGAAGGCACTCCCATTATTTTATTGCTTTTTCCCTTGATCTCGTTGAACTATATAATTATTTAAATCTATTTAAGAGGAGGTTTTTGTAAGATTCGAGCATGCCCGGACAAGCTTGTATTAACGAGGGGCATTGACCGGGGTGCCGCGTTTTTTGTGTGTTGGTGTGTCCCTTGGCCCCGACTACCAACATATACTTTGTTTGGCCTAATGTCGATTATAGACCTATCTAGCACAAAAAGTACGAAAAAAGTTCAAAAAATCATATTTTTTGATACTTTTGGATTTTTTCGGATGTTAAATTTTTTAACGTTTTAGTCCTCGGGGTCATCATATTTTCATATTTGGTCCACGGAAAATCGGTTATGGGGTCTAATTATAGTGTTTTGTAGAAGTGCTCATACGGTTTTTAATGTTTTTCTCGAAATAAATACCTTACGGGAACCACTCATTTTATATGCAAAACGTAGACTGATGTCTCCCGGGTACCACATAAAAATTTTTAAAAAATTTGAGATACCCCTTTTTTGCAAAGTGCAATTGAATGTTCAAAAACCTCGATTTTTTTCGAGAAGTTGAGGCCAATCAACTGTTTGTAACTGTTTGTATCTTTCTACCAATTGGATTTCAAATATTCTAAATGTATAAAAGTTGCTTGTATTGAACCCACCTACCACTTCCACATACACAATGTTCGGGGAATTGCCGAAACTGACTGCCGATTTGAGAGGTAAGGGGGGACCGCATGGATATTTTTCAACCCATGATACGGGTATCATGGTCCAAAGGCAGGTCGGCTTGGGAAGCCCCCCAATATTCTTTGTGCGGAATTCATAGGTGGGTTCAATACAAGCAACTTTTATACATTTAGAATATTTGATACCCTTGTGGTACAAAGATACAAAAAGATGATTGATCCCATTGATGCCAATCAACTCTTTGTATCTTTCTACCAATTGGATTTCAAATATTCTAAATGTATAAAAGTTGCTTGTATTGAACCCACCTACCACTTCCACATACACAATGTTCGGGGAATTGCCGAAACTGACTGGCGATTTGAGAGGTAAGGGGGGACCTCATGGAATTTTTTAAACCCATGATACGGGTATCATGGTCCAAAATGTGAAATATGACATGTTTCCAAAACGTCTTTAAACATCTTTTATGATCATGCGAATATTCCTTAGTCGATTTCACACAACTTTATTTTTGCGCATTTTGGACCATGATACCCTCCTCATGGATTGAAAAATTTTCATGAGGTCCCCCCTTACCTCTCAAATGGGCAGTCAGTTTCTTCAAGCCCCCCAATATTGTGTGTGGAAGTGGTAGGTGGGTTCAATACAAGCAACATTTATTTATTTAGAATATTTGGTACCCCTGTGGCAGAAAGTTACAAACAGTTGATTGGCCTCAACTTCTCGAAAAAATCGAGGTTTTTGAACATTCAAATGCACTTTGCAAAAAAGGGGTATCTCAAATTTTTTAAAATTTTTATGTGGTACCCGGGAGACATCAGTCTACGTTTTGCATATAAAATGAGTGGTTCCCGTAAGGTATTTTTTTCGAGAAAAACATTAAAGAAGGACTCCGGGTACTTTTCAATTTTTCGTTTGCATTTGCATCTGAAAGTGCTCGAAAAATGCTGTCGAGTGATATGAAAATCAACCACCATAGATGATTCCTTGATTTTTAAAGATGGAAATTGCTTCATTGGTTTTTGGCACCGTGCCAAAATTGTTATTCGCGTTATTTGAACGTTTTATGACATTTCTGCTGTTCTAGGCTATGCTTTCGGATTTTTAAAAAATTATCCAATAAAAAAATCACAAGAAATGTCGCTTACCACCGCGTAAAACGCGATTTATCACATTTGGCACCGTGTCAGATTTTGATTTATTTGGTCCCGCAACGATCGGGAATGAACTTCATTGCACTTGGCTCAGTGCCAACGCATCATTTTGCTTATTAGACAGCGTAAATTTCGTTTGTGAATTATGATTTTGGTATCATTCGTCAGCATTTTTCGAGCTCTTTCGACTGAACTACTGAAAAGAGGGGGTCCAAAAGTGCCCGGAGTCCTTCTTTAAAAACCGTATGAGCAGTTCTACAAAACACTATAATTAGACCCCATAACAGATTTTCCTTTGACCAAATATGAAAATATGATGCCCCCGAGGACTAAAACGTAAAAAAAATTTAACATCCGAAAAAATCCAAAAGTATCAAAAAATATGATTTTTTGAACTTTTTTCATACTTTTTGTTCTAGATGGTCAATAATCGACATTAGGCCAAACAAAGTATATGTTGGTAGTCGGGGCCAAGGAACACACCAACACACAAAAACCACGGCTTCCAGGTCCCTTGGATGTACCTTGTCCGGGGGGGCCCTTCTGCTCGCTGGTTACAATAAGAGCCCGTCCGCGTAAGGATCGAGGAGATATCGAGCAAAGCGGCGCAGCACCGGTTTCGTTACCCAGGAAGGGTCCCCTTTTGGTCAGAGGTACTATGAATAGGGACTGGCAGATTGCAACCGGTTTTGGCCGGATTCGATATACTGGGTGGGATTGCGACCCATTCAAAGTGGACGTACTCGGAACGTTCTGAAATCAATAATTTCGCATTTTTAGCCATAACTCGACAAAGGATTGACCAATTTCGGAGTTTTTGGACTCATTTTGATTGTCGAGCGTCCCTCTTCAAAAAGTGCCATAACTACCCATTTGGCAAGAACCCCTATGAGAATTGGAACGAAAACTAAAATTTCATTGATGTGTGTCTAACTTCTGGCCGTTTCAATATCCCAACTCAATATTGATTTTATATATTAGACATCATAAAATACTTACCTCCGCCCCTAGTCCCCATGAGGTAACGGTGCCGGAAAACTTTTTTTTACCGTTTTATGTGATTTTTGGCTGTTTTTCGGTCCTCATTGCTAGGGGGTCCACTTTTATGACCGGACCAAAGTCGCATTATTAATTTTTCGACATCCCTACTTAATCGTCACATACAGATTTTGGGCCGTCAGCAGTGTTTTGGTCGAGATTTTGAACCCATGATACCCGTATCGTGGTTCGAAACCGTCGAAAATGAACTTCTGCGGAGTGGACTAAAAATGTTCCAATCACTATAATATGTTGTTTAGGGACGTTTTTGAGCATTTACGAGAAAAATATTTTTCGATTTTTTTGAGGTAAGGAGGGACCTCATGAAAATTTTTCAACCCATGATAGTATCCGGAAATTTCTCTTTTTCAACCCATGAAGGTTTCCGGAAATTTCTTCCGGTTACAAAATAACGGGTGCCGAGTGACTAAAATAGTGAAAAACCATACCGCTCATAATTTCAGGTTACTTTGAAAAAGTCGAATTTACGTCCATGAAACCCGTATCATGGGTTGAAAATTTTTCATGAGGTCCCCCCTTACCTCAAAAAAGTCAAAAAATATTTTTCTCGTAAATGCTCAAAAACGTCCCTAAACAACATATTATAGTGATTGGAACACTTTTTATTCCACTCCGCAGAAGTTCATTTTCGACGGTTTCGAACCATGATACGGGTATCATGGGTTCAAAATCTCGGCCAAAACACTGCTGACGGCCCAAAATTTGTATGTGACGATTAAGTTGGGGATGTCGAATAATTAATAATGCGACTTTGGTCCGGTCATAAAAGTGGACCCCCTTGCAATGACGACCGAAAAACAGCCAAAAATCACATAAAACGATAAAAACAAGTTTTCCGGCACCGTTACCTCATGGGGACTAGGGGCGGAGGTAAGTATTTTATGATGTATAATATATAAAATCAATATTGAGTTGGTATATTGAAACGGCCAGAAGTTAGACACACATCAATGAAATTTTAGTTTTCGTTCCAATTCTCATAACAATTGTTATCAAATGGAGTGATATGAGCCCGTCCGCGTAAGGTTCGACCAGGGGGCGGCACAGCTGCACGTTTGTAGTCCGGAAGGGCTGATTTTTTGGTCAAGTGTACTATTAGTGTGGCCTAGCTGATTGGTAGCAAAATTGGCCGAATTCGATTATCAGGGTGGAATTGCGGACCATTCAAAGCGGCTGTACTTGGAACATTCTGAAATCAATAATTTCGCATTTTTGGCCATAACTCGAGAAAGGGTTGACGAATTTCGGAGTTTTTGTGCTCATTTTGATTGTCAGGTGTCCCTCTTCAAAATGTGCCATAACACTCCATCAAGCCACAATCCCTCTGAGATTGGGGACAAATACTAGAATTTCATTCAAATGTTTGTAACTTCTCGCGGTATCAACTCTCCCGGTCGACACTGCTTTCAGGTGTTAGACATGATATTGTTCTTACGTTTACCCCTAGAGCCCATGAGGTAGCCTTGACTAAAGAATTTTTTTAATCGTTTTATGTGATTTTTGGCCGTTTTTCGGTCCTCATTGCTAGGGGGTCCACTTTTATGAACTTGAGGGGGATGGGCTAAAAAGTGTTCCAATCAGCATAATATGCTGTTTAGGGACGTTTTTGAACAATTTGAAGAAAAATATTTTTTGACTTTTTTGAGGTAAGGGGGACCTCATGAAGAATTTTCAAACCATGATACGGGTATCATGGTCCTAAAATCGACTTTTTCAAAAGTATCCGGAAATTTCTTCCGGACACGGAATAACGGGTGTGGAGTAACTGAAAACAGCGATAAACCATACCGCTCATCATTTCAGGTTACTTTGAAAAAGTCGAATTTAGGACCATGATACCCCCTTCATGGCTTGAAAATTTTCCGCATTTTGAGTTTAAAGGGGTGAACCATTTCTGGTTCACCCCTTTAAACTCAAAATTACGATTAGGTTATTTGGATACACCAAGCTTCTGCCAAATATGGCAGAATAAAATGCGAAAACATCTCACGAGTGGCAGTTTTTTTTTCTGTGTGAAGGCCTTCTATTACTGTGTGTCAAATATATGGAAGATTGCTACTCACGTGGAGTCCTCCTTGTAGACGGCGGCTTTGATCAGGTAGTCGCTGGGGTCCGAGAAGACGCATTGAGGAACAGTCATAACCCATCCGTTGTCGATGACGGTTCCTCCGCATTCGATTGAGCAGCCACCGAACCTGCCAAGGACAGGCACATAAATGTTAGATGTGTAGTTGATGAAGGCACAGGGGAGTCAGAATCTCCGTCTGGCCTGAGAAAAATTGGCTGAGTGTGGTCGTCTGTCTGGACAGGGTGCGTTTCAGACGGCCTGTCGGGATTCGCAGACAGAGCGCAGTCGGTAATTCTTTTGCCGTGACATAGACAGGTCTCAAGATCAATACCATACCATATCGGAGACTTTTGCTACCTTCCATCAAGCAGATATGCAAATTTTCGTGCTACAAATGGCAATAACTTTTGAATGAATCATTTTTTCGGTTTTGCGATATGCAGAATTGTTCACAATGTTCTAAGCTCCATTTTGATACATGTATGATGTGCGGCACTTTTTTGAAACCATGGAGCGGTATTAAGACACGTTTTCTGTAAAAATCGAGCAAAAGGGGAACCCTCCGGACACGCTGGTACACCTGAAGGGCCTGGAGGGCGTCGTTTGGCACATTGCTATGTCCCGAGTGCCTGAATGCCAAAACACACTTTATTTGGCCAAAAGTCGTATAACAAAACAAATTAAGAAAACTCGATTTTCCATAATATTTGACTCCTTGACATATTTTCGGATGTTAAATTTTTTTTACATTTCCGTACTCGGGGGCATCATATTTTCATTTTTGGTCCAAGAAAAATCGGTTATGGGATCAAATTACTGCACTAAAGTTGTGCGAACACTGCTCAGTCGATTTCCCACAACTTCATTTTGGACATTTTGGACCATGATATCATGGGTTGAAAAAATTCCATGAGGTCCCCCTTACCTCTCAAAGCCGGCTGTACTTTTCACCGATTCTCGAACATCTTAGATATGGTAAATTTAGAGGAGCTCAATACAAGCAACTTTTATTATTGGAGCCATCCGATGATCAACGGCTCGAAAGTTAGAAAGCTCTGAATGGAACCAGTTTTTCTGAAAATCGAGGGTTTTGAACATTCAAATCCACTTTTTAAAAAAACGGGTAACTTAAATTTTTAAAAAATTTTTTTGTGAGATGTAAAACACATCAGCGCACATTTTGGCACAAAAATGAGTTTTCCGAATAAGTGCCAGGTAAGCGAAAAGTGTCAAAAATCAAAAATT
>JACMIG010002828.1:0-13957 GCA_014805385.1 Levipalatum texanum | reverse complement strand
TGAATAATGTCTTCAAATTACGAAAAATAATCTGCAGTAACATGAATATAATTCAGAAAATATCGTTAAATTTATTGAAAGTCTTGCAATGTGCAAGTGCAATGGGTCGCACGGTTGGTCATCCTTGCATTTCGAGATCCCGACCTCAGGTCGGGATTCGCACCTCAGGTCGCGACCTCAGGTCGAGATTCGTACCTCAGGTCGCGACCTGAGGTCGGGATTCAGACCTGACGTCAGGTTAGGCTCGACCTCAGGTCAGTTTCCCAGACCTGACGTCAGGTTTGACCTCAGGTCGAGACACTTTACTACGGCGGCTGAACTTTTCGTTATGTTTTTGCGTCATTCACAATCGGTCCGAACACATTCTCATGCTCAGATTGTTCACTCCAGACCATCGTGGCAGGGACCCTTTAAGAGATGGCAATCAATCTACAGCTAAATCTTTATCTCGTGTGATACTTTCTTATCGCTTCCGTTGTCTTGTACGGCATTCGATTGTGGTCAAGAAGCCGGAAACACGTGAAGAATGTTAGCGAGGATGAAGATTGTGATTGCTCCAACGAAGGATCCTCCCTGAAGAAATGGAATGAGTATGAGGATAAACTAATTTCCATTGTTATTCCTTCTTAAATGTTAGCACATTTCTTCTCCGCCTTCATTCTATTGTGTCATCGGCACTGTGCGGGCGTGCGAATGAATGCTACGAAACCAGCACATTAACCGACTGTTATCATATATCCTACAATTCGTGATCAGCGTATTTGCTTTCTTACCTGAGTTGCCGCGCCACACAGAAACAGGGCACGCTTGTTTGAGTGCGACGCCAAACGGGATGCTGCAGCCGTGCGAAGCAGAGACAGGAGACCCGCTGATGTGGCTGCGGCAATCTAAAACAGGAATATAAGTTGGAACAGGGGAGGAAGAAACGGAGGAAAAGTGTAAGAGGAGGGGGACACACTAACCAGGAACAGCTCCGACCCTCCTCCGAAGGAAGTCGACAAGCACGAGAGGACGACGATGAAAAGTGACGGCACCGCGGAGAGGAGGCAGAGACACCAGAGTAGACGAGAGGAAGAGAATGAGTAGAAGTGCTGAGTAGCCGTAAGAGATGAAGAGGGGGAACGGGCACCTGGAGGAGACAGAACACGGGGTTCGTCACCACGAAGAGGGTTGTAGGTCTGTAGAGAAGATTAGAGTGGGGGGAGAGGAGGAGAGGATAAATGTACTGACATCACTTGAGTATGGAGCTGCCGCGTACGAGATGAGAGAAGGAAGCACCGCATTCTGGAAGGCGCCCGCTACAAGGGAGATGAGAAGAGGCTGAAGCATCGGAGACTCGTCCTCAGACATCTGAGGACTCAGGATGAAAAAGTGGAAAATAGGATAGGACCTCTTTGGCTTCGACGTCTTGCACTGCAGAATAATTACGCATGTGGAAGAATAGGTAGAGATAGGCTAAAGATGGAGATAATTGGGAAGGGTGAAAAGGAAGAAATGGGAGGAGTGGGGAAGGGAAGGAGGTGAGGTACCGATGAGGGAAATAAGAACGAATGCACATATTATGTAGACGAAGGCGGGGAAGGAGAAGTTGGCATCCACCGAAAAGGAGGGATGGAGGGGATCGGTCGTATTAGATGTCACTTTCGCAGTTCCTGAAGAGAAGAATGCGACGGGCGAAGTAGTATATAAATAGCAGAGAAACGGAGGAGGAAAATAGGAGAGCGGCGAGGAGGAAAGGAACCGATCATTGGAGGAGGGGACTTTTAGTGGAAAGGTGTAAGAGGGGCAACGAACCCTGTGCGAAGGAAAGAGCTGATGGCACAAAGGCGCCCAATCCCATTCCTATGTAGAAGGTCGTGACGATGGAGGAGGTAGAGCCGAGTCTCCCTGAATGTAATGGAAGTGAAGGGGAAGAGAGAGAGGGGGGATGTTACCGATGAGAGGCAGGAACACGACGTCGGCCATCGTACAGGGAATACATAGGACGAGAAGGGAGAGGAGTAGCCAGAGAGAGTGCTGAAGACAACTTTCCTGCTCATATCGTACCTTCGGAATGTTTCGCGCGAAAAAACATATGACATCGCTCTGCCTTTTTATTTACTTTCTTCCCCCCTCTAATTATCTACATTCCATGAAAAACAAGCTGAAAAAGTGAGGTTCTCCGGTACGATTTGATTCTTTAAAGGAGGGGTAAACCGACTTTTAAAAAGCATGTATCGCTCATCCTCGGATTTCCTCCCTCCTCTCACTTTATCTGATTCTCTCCTCCACCTTCAACTTCCAACTACTCTCCCAGCCTTACCGCGGAGATGGCGTAGTATTTGAGGTTGTTGAAGAAAGTGGGGCACTCATGGGCCTCTCCCCACTCCTTCTTGCGATAGCAGTTGACAACGGCTTCCGCGTATGCCTTGATCTTAAAGAGCAAGAATCGAGGAGGTAGGAGATAGTAAATGGGGTGCGATAATATGTGAACAAGTATAAGATGGAGTAGAAGGGGGAGATGACCGCGTTAACTGTCGACCCTCCACGCAGGATGGACACCTCCTTCGCAACGTCGATCAACTGGCCGCCCGACAGCAGCTTGTTTGGAAAGCCTACAACCTCCCATATTCGTCTCCCCTCTCGCGCTCACCCATTCCATCCATGAACTCGGAAGACTGTTCAGAAATAGATTTGAGTAATTCGGGGATGTTGTCACTGCTCCAGTACCAGGGATACCAGTCGGTTATGTTGGAGGAGGGATCGTTTGGGCGGCGAACTTCATCGAAGTGGATGAACTAAAGAATAAAGTGTTAAATTTGTAGCAGAAAGAAATTTTTATGACCATATTTGTGAATTTTACAAATTTTTCTCACCTCACACCACATGGTGTCGTTGATATTGTACGCATTGAAGAAGTCGACCTTGCTGTTTGTGTGCTTGGAGAGGTACTCGAGAAGTTGTACCACCTTGATGAGGATACCCCTTTAGACCCGATCAACTGTTGCTCTTCCTCTACCGCCCTCTTCTCCTTTTCACGCTCGATTGAGCCTGTCCTTTTCTTGCGCACCTTTGACTGGCTTGTGACTGCGGTCACTTCCGAAGACTTCTGTATAAGAGAAACAATCTGGTAGTAGCGCTTGCACTTGGCGTAAGGATTTCCAACCTGAGGAGAATGCGTAACAGGGTAATACGATTAGGGTGGAATACATGATCAGTATCGCTTGGGACAGTGTGTATGGGGACCCAGCCGTTGATCCAGCTGCCCGAATCGGGATAGTCCGTTCCGGGCTTATTGTCCTGAAAAGCGCTATTGTATTTCGAACTACATCAAGTATTTTAGTTCATCTAAACCTTTCTAACACTATCAATAGCCATATCGACTGTGATAGTCACTCCTTTGAAAGAAGTGAGACAGTCGAACAAAAGTATCAATTTGGTTTGGAAGAAAAAACTCTTAAATATGGCATTCCAGTCAGAGAGCCTCTTCGCTCCATTCAAAGCGGCTTTTTCTATTCCTTTGCGTGTCAGAGTCAATGGATTAAGAGAAGAAACTCACGGGAGTGTTGGAGTACATGCCCGCCAGATTGGAGTACGCCGACATGAGCGTCCTGTTATAGTCGTTTGAACGGACGTACATCTGCAGGGCCCTTCCCCTCCCTCACTTCTCCATTGACTCGCCTCGCTCTGTCGATATCTCTTTGATAGGAATCCCCCGTCGACGTAGCGTCTGCGCAGCTTCCGCCCAAGTGTGAAGTGTTGCTTCATCCCGGCCTGAATTGGTCATGATTTTCTCAACTCATTTTCCTCTCTCCTCTCCCTCCCTCCCCGCTCACAGGGCTCAATTCTCCATATCCTCCTCCTCCTTGGTTCCACATGTCCTCAGACACCTTGTCTATTCCGCCAGGCAGTGGATGCCCGGCGGCTCGATCACCGTGGCGCCACAGCTGCAGAGGTCAACAATTTGCCCCCATTTCTCCTCTGGATTCCAGCTCCTCTTTACCTCCCTTCCGAGTTCCCTCTTGTCTCCATTTCCACTACATATCCGCCCTTTCTACTCCCCAAGGCACTCACCGCATTAGCAAATATCAACGTGTATCCATCCGATTTTATGGAAAGCACCGAAGTTTGGGCAAGGAAGGTAGCAGCAGCATGGAAGATCAGGGTAGAGAAGGGGAGAAATAGTTTGAGTATCATCGTAGGTTCCTGCAAGGCGGAAGAAAGCACAGTGAGTATAAATAAAGTGGGGGGGTCTATAGATGTCAGAGACATAGCAGCGCATTTAGATAAGGATGAATCCCCGGAATATCCAAATCGTTCTTTATCTCGGCTATAAGTACATTGTTCGGTGAAGGCCACGTCTGTTACACGCAGGAGTATATCGTCAGCATTAGATAAGACAACAGATCAGTCGTGTCAAACTGTGCAATTCAAAACGATGTGTGAAGTTAGTTCAGTGCACTAAACTTTCAGGTTGAATACATTCAGTGTTGAACGAAAATGCTGAAAGTATACTTTCGTGAATTGCTACATTCATCCCATTTCGCCATAGCTGCGGTCAGTGGAATTGTCTGAACGGAATGAACGTCCAACGACCTTTGGCAAAAGGCACTGTTTAGCAGTTTAATCCCCGCCCCCTCGCCTCCGTGCCAAAATGGAATTGATATACGGCAAAATTGCTTTTATTTCCGCAGGGCGATGAGCGTACATTCCGAATAGCTAATTCTGCGGACAATAGGCCTTGAAGAGGGAATCGCAATGGTATCTTCACTGCTCTCTAGCGAACATGTTATTACATGTTCGCTAGAGAGCAGTGAAGATGATGACGAGGAGAGGAGAGGATGCGAAAGAAACTTCCGGAAGTGTAGTCTCGTTAATTACAAGAGCGCGCTTTGTAACGGAAAGATTTTGGGCAGAAAGAAGATAATTTTGATAATTTCAGTGAAATATTTATCTGAAATCTTTCGAATGCAATATGCTAAACCTCTCATTATCCGAGATTATTTTATTATTTTTGTATTGGCCAAGTAACTTTAAAATAAATTAGGCTCCGGAGTATTTGGAATGTAGCATCGAGTTACTTTCATGTTGGGGGACTCTTTTTTTGTTGGGGGACTCTTTTTTTACTTTTCGATCTCGTGACCTGTGGAGAGGTGGGGCTTGTAACGCCGTGCTAATAAATATGACAATGGGTTTACTTTACGATTATACAGTACATCTTCTTGACATGAACATTTGCGTGTTGCAGAAGCAATTCTTTATTCTCTCATGGAATGTCTCATAAAAAAATTATTACGAAACAATTCAGCATCGTAACACAATTAGAATAATCCCCATACCCAAGAGGAGCTGGTCGGCGGCTTGCAGTACACGCCGCCGGTCGTGTTGCTGTAGTGTTACTAATTGAAAATAGATAGCAGTACTCACTGTGCGCTCCAGATCTTGTTCTGCACAAATTGTACGGCATCTCCGTTAAGATCTTCTTGGGTCCGTGCCTTTACGACGCAGTCTGCGGAGCCCGTGAACTTCTGCAAAGGGCGAGGAGTGGGAAAGTGGAATGGAGGTATGAGGGGAGGAGAGAGAGGGTGGTTACCGCCAGGGCTTCAGCATCCGCGCGATCTCCGAAGGCAACATCCACGATGCCGTAAGATCCCTGGTTTAGTATGTCCGTCGAGACGCGTACTGCCTCGGTGACGTCCATTGCATTGAAGCTGTAGGAAAGTCATAAGCTACATGCGAAAAGAACTCCTACATTTCCGTATGTTACAGCATTACCGCAAGATACAGCTGTTGTGCCGCGCTACACACCTCGTAAAAGACATATGCCTGTCAGCAGACAACTCTATTTTCGCATCTTCGATGAGAAAAAGTTCTACGCGGTTGAAATTTAGCGCGCTAATTGAACATTGCTTGCAAATGGCGTGTGATTCCTTATTATGCCGTGCCCCAAGCTTTCCTCTTTCGCACCTCTTACTTGTGCTGTTTAGCAGACAATTCTGTTTGTATATTCCCGGAGAAAAGGAACCTATGGCTGAAATTTGGCAAGCTAGTAGACCATGAGTTCCAAGCAATGTTTCCAAAAGGACAGCCTTTGATTCTCTTTGGGCACTTAGATACAAGAGATGGAATTTTTTCTTAATTTTTATTCGCATACTTGGTGGTTTCCGTGATCAGGACGATGAGGTGGTTGTTGATGCCGGCGCGATATCCATTGGAAGGCCTCCGGTATTGGAACTGCGCGAAATTCAGCGCTCTGCAAGTTCGCACATTCCAGAAGGCACGATGGTCTCTACTCACTGGGCAATCCATTCCTGCGAGCCCTTGACAGCGAAGTCGTCGACTTCATCGAGGTTGGTCACTAGCGACTCCCAGCTCGTGACAGTGGCGAGGTAGGTTACTGGCATCGTTTGGCTCTGGGGGATGTGAAATATGAGGGAATTTATACCATTGTTACTGTGATCTCAAGGAATTTACTATCGTTCTAATATTGGCTCACGTTTTGTCCAGGTAAGGTTATGAGTCCAACGCGGGCGTGGCTTTGGTCAACGGAGAAAATGGACATGACGTTGAGGATGAACTCATCGGCCTGTTGGGTTGAACAATTTGAAGGTTACGAGGAAGGCAAACTGACGATAGTCTTTGCAAAGTCGTAGTTCTCGGTCTCGTCAATGAGGAAGATGATATCGAAGGGAATGTCCTTCGGCGTCACAGGTCGCGTCGTAGTCGTGGGGACTGTTGTTCTCTTATTATTTAATTTTAAAAAAATCGGTTTACTGAATATTCCCATTTCACTTTATTCCCATTTGGGTACAAATCTAGGTGCAAGCAAGCAGGAAGAGAACGATGAAACTGAGGACGAAGCCCATGCCTGTGTTGGCTCCGTTCTTCTTTGTAGTGGGCGTTTCAAAAGTTGAAGTAGAGGGAGGGATAGGGGAGGCAGAGGCAGAAACAGGGGATAAAGATGGGGAAGAAGTGGTGGTAGAGGGGGGAGGAGGGACGGTAGACGATGTTCCGGGAGCAGCAGTGTTGGGTAGAGCCGTGGGTGCAGAGGTAGTCACAGGCACGGAGGAGCTCGGATCTGAGAATCAGACACACTCACCACCACCACCACTCCTAAGCGATTTATTGATTCCTAATACGCACTTCTCATATTATAATGACACAGATACTTAAAACAACTCAGATATTTTGTTAGTAACACCCGTGCGGATAAGAAGATCATTCGCGTTACTTACCGGAAGGTCCAGTAGTGGTGGAGGATACAGGCGGGATCTTGGTGGTCACGGGCGGTAGTTTTGTTGGGCGCGTCGGGAGGGTTGGAATGATGGTGGTGACGTCGCTGCCATTCTTGCACCACGTCGTCGATTGACGAGTGAACGGCTGACGAGTCCATGCCACTGGAAATGAAGAATATATTTGGAACGACCTCATTACAATTGCTGCCCCAGGGAGTTTATATGTACCTAACGGAAATAGTGATGGCTTCGTTGTTCTCGGCGCATAGGAAGGAGTCGCCGACGTACTCGTAGGTGCAGCCGCGACGTTCGAGGACGTCTTTTCGGTATGGGCTCTCGTCCTTGCCCTTGGGAAGGTCTTAATGTTGAGGAGTGATGGAGAGACCCACATCCAGCTTCTGTCGGATCATGTTGGAAAAGTACAGACGGTCGCGGAATCCATACTGCGTGTGAACAGCATTGACGATCGAGAAGACGGGGTAATTCTTCACTGAACACTCACCAATTCATATATTCATTTTCCATTCTTTCTAACGGTGATCCATGAATCATTGTAAACAGTTTTGCATAATATCCTACCTCCATAGACGGCGTACGGTTTGGGATTGTCATTCAACTGAGATTCCTGGACGAATCCGAAGGTTACTTGAACGCCTCCGTAGCCCCAGACGTAGGGGAAGCAGACTGCGTCGTCAGTTTGCACCTGGAGACCGGTTTCAGAGTGGAGAGAGGCAAAGCGCCAACATATATGTTGTAGAGGCCTGGATATTGTGGAATGAAGCCCCACAGATTCTGTTGTTTGGTGATGATAAGCGGATCCGGCTCCAAATACTCTAAAAAAATGCACCCATTACGTCATGAGCGAAGATTCTGCTCACCCATCTTGGGCGTGGTGGCCCACGCGTTGCCGTTCTTGCCGTTGAATGAGATGAAAACGTGTTCCATGTAGGTATCGATCAGCATGGTAGCACCCGGATCATTGTCCCCCGCACAATACCCATAAAGCAATTGAATCGCAAAACGATGTTCAAAGAGATAGAATCGGTCCTTGGTCATACCAGGTCGTGAGATTTCGAACGGTTCGGGTGCTGACACCCCTCATGAAGGCCACACCTGGACGTAGAAGCTGCCTCTGCAGTTGGTGGGACTTGAGTAGGAGAGTCTCTGGGGGGCGTATCGCGTAGGCAGAAAGCTCTTCAGCGACATCACGAGATTATCGGTCGAAGTGCGTAAGAGAACGCCGCCTGTCGACTGGCCGAACAGACCGAAGTTCGTCAGATTCGTCTTCCAATCCATCACAGGGCAAGCCGTCGTCTCGATGTGGATGTAGTCAACCTGCAGTTTTATGTTAATAAAGAATAGTTAATGGACCCGTTATTCAGTGGTTTTCCTGGTGGAACCAATACTTCTTGTCGCAAATGAAGCTGATTATCGCCATGCTCTTGCGATGACTCCGACGTAATCAAGAAATTCTCACAACAGGAGACTGCACTCCGAACTGCTCCATTGCACTGTGCACGTTGTCGATGTCGTGGTCGAGGGGAACGGCGGCAGTGATCAGGAGGACCTCGGCGCCATCGAGCAGCGAGGCGTACGTGAAGATGTCCTTCATCGCCCTGCAGTCAGAGGGGTGAAATATGTAATGAGGAGGAGTATGATAAAGATTGTACAGGGCATTATATTGCCTATGTATAATTTGTATAAATATATTCCATTCAGACAGAGCTCACTCGAAGAGAGGCGCCTCGCATTTGCCTTCCTGTGTGGCGCGGTTGGCGACTTCCTTGAGGTAATCGGCCGGCGAAAAGAGGACCTGAATGTCGTCTCGGCTTCCGTCAGCTGAAATAGAAAGATGGGCGAATAGAGGTAGGGGCCAAACGGAAGAAGGAGTGAATGATGTAGGTGTTGAACCAGTCCGGGTAAACTTCCAGCGCATTCCGAACGATCATTGGTAGATCGTAGGCCAACTGAATAAGATGATAGAGTGGACGAGAATTGAAGGACGGACAATGACGATGGCATCGTGTGTGAGTTTGCTGGACTCGATTATGATGACGAGGGACTTATCATTGTTGCTGAAGGGCGTCGGGGTAGGCGTCGGCGCATTGCACGTCGCTGCATTTGCCCCATGCATTTATTTTTTGATTTGTGTGTTATCGGTCATTTAATTATGCTTATAAAAACCAGAGGGGTGTCGCGGTGCAAAAAGTCTCACGATACTGGCAGGCGAGTCCTTCGTAGTTGGTGGGGCAGTCGCATCGTCGCCCCGTCGCCGAGAGTTCCCCTCCATTCTGGCAGATCGGAATCTCGCAGAGCGTTCCCATGAAGTACTCGTTGCAGATGCAGCCGCCGTTGGAGTAGATGCCTTCGTTGTGGCACTCAGACACTGCAACCAATTACAACTATTGTATGCCTGCAGCATTTTTATCGCTTTCTTTTCCCACTGACCCCACTGCGTGCAGAAGCTCGTCGTGTAGCGCTGGAAGGTATTTCCAGACTCGTCCTCGCCGATGGACTGCAATGTTCCCTCTCAAACAGATTGCGGACGAATAAGACATACAACGAGTTGGAAGTCCTGTCCGCCGGTCTGTTCGCAGGTCAACTTGTCTGAGTAAAAGTTGTAGTTGCATCCGGCGCGGAGATTGAAGGGCGCAGCCTCAAGGAGGGTCGAGTTCTCGTCATCCGTCCTCATCATGACGTGGCGAAGGATGGCGTTTCTATCTTTGCCACTTCCGATGGAAATGGTCCCTGCGACGCGGTTCGAGTCTGCAAGCATCGAATTAATTCGCGCTGATGTGCTTGACACCCGAGTCGACATTGGCGAAAGGAGTCGGCTCGTCTCCACGCATTCCATCGATGAAGCCCCCCTCGAGGTTGAGGTCGGATTGGACGTGGATCTAGGAGGGGAGGTGGAGAACTTTGGCATCTTCCATCTCGCTCACCTCTACTCCGCATCCCTTCCACTTGTTGCTATCGGTCGGCTGAGCTGTCTGCACGGTTAGGATATATTTGCCGGGCGAGATATCGTCTGCAATGACCTCTCCGTTTCCAAGGACGCTCAAAACAACGAGTTCTGGCACAAAGCATCCGCGAATTTTGTCTCCGGCATTAAAAATTCCATGCCGATTTTGTGTAAAAAATAAGTAAACCTTCTTCAGGAAACAATGATAGACTGAAACTCCTAGCCGTACCGCTTTATAATCCGTGCTACATTTTCTTTACCGACGTCGTATTCCGAATGGCAGTTCAACAATTAGCATACATACCGTCTCCGATATGGCTTGGAGCGTATTCCGTGTCGAAGCGGTGGCGCTGGCAGACGACGAGGAACTTGTTGCCTCGGTCGTTGCAGTCGGCATTCTTCCAGTCTCCATCGGTGGATTGGCCATCGAAGTAGGCACACGCCTTGGCGGGGTCTTTGGGGGCGACGCCGCCCGACCAGTATCCGCCTCCGATCACCGGCCAGAAGTCCGAGCTCGTCTGGCCTTTGTGGAAGTACCAGTAGCCGTCGATGAGCTGCAGGCCCAACCACACTTTTTGACCGGCCGTCTCCTGGGCGAGCCACGCATTTTTGTCATCCTTGGTGTCGTCGACGAGGTAGGCTCCCCTGTCAGTGCAGTAGGCGAGGGCGTCTGCGTGAGTGGTGGGGCCGAGGGTGTATGTGAAATGCATGCAGAACTGCCCCACGCCGTCCCACTCCTGGTCGCACGCTGAAATGTTTCGTACAGAGTATTTATGACTTGTTTTTAAATACATATCTTAGTTTCCTAAACAGACAGGATCATTTGCAAACGGTTTCCATGTAAATATTTCGCTGATACGGATACTTATTGTTCTTGCCTATTTTGTGTGTCTATAATCTGTGCAATTCGCGGATCTTAACCAAAACGGAACAGGCGCATCGGACGACACATTTTCGATTAGGAGGTGATTGAGATGTTATCGACATGCCCGGAATTAATAAGCAGTGATTTCAGAATCTCACGGTTGCGGAATTCCGTGAGCATGCTCGTTGGCAAAAATATCGATCCTCCTGAGTTGTCGCCAAAGGAGGTGCCGTCAAACTTCTTGAGATCGATGAGAGCGCCGTAGCCAGCGACAACGGCGGAGATGGTCTGCGTGTGGGAGTCGATGGGGAAGTAGATGTTCTGGAGAGAAGTGCAGTCTTGGAACTTCTTCTTGTAGACGATGGAGGAGGAGAAGAGGGATGGGATCATGTGTGCTGCCCTCCCCATCTCCACATTACGCAGCGTATAGAAGTGACCATCCCCACGGCGTGCCGCCTTTTGCAGCTCAGCAAAGTCGGCCTGCAAGCGAATTCCAATAAGTTGATAGTTTTTTAAAGTCAACATGTATTTTTCTGCACTAAAATCGCTCTTTTTATGAGGAAAGGTTTCGTTTGTATCATAAGAACGTTACCTCTTGAGCATCACAGTTCTCTTTTCCTTCCTTTGCCTGGAAGACGTTCATGGTGATGAATCGATCGAGAAGCTCATTGGATATGATTTGTGAGAGGTAGCCCGTCTCGTAGGTGTCAGGAATACCGGCCTGCACTCCCAAATCAACTCGATGACGGGAATGTTTTGAACCTCATATAGATTGATGATGGAGCGGCGCGGCAACTCCCTCCTGCCGACGCGCTCGCGGAGGAGACGGCGGAGAGCTTCCCACGTCCTCACCACGCACACGTCTTCCCTCGGAGGATTATTGCTCATTTCGAAGAGCTTGTCCAGCAGGGGCTTGTAGTTGGTCGAAGGCACGTCTGCGACGACATCCGCCCCTAGAAATAGTGCATGAGTGTCAAATAAAACTCAATCAATAGAGGCTTAGTGTTTGGACCCACAGGTGGAGTTGTAGGCGACGAGGACGAATCGGTCGATCCATTCAGAGTGTTGAGAGGTGACGTCGCGGAGGATGCCTGTCATTTTCGGGAGCAGATACGAGAGCAGGTTGGCGCCCTGATACGTGTACTCGATAACGAAGGCCATGTCGACGTGACGTCCATAGCTCGGCCGCGGTCCCAATTCGTGGCAGCGAGGAAGCTCACAGAAACGACCAGTCCATCCGGCAGCACATTTGCATCGCTCGCCGTCTTGTGCACCTCCGTTCTCACAGGCAACGACCTGGCAGTGGTTGCCGGAGAAGTGGGGTTGGCAGAGACAGGTGTTGTTGGAGATCATAACGCCGCCGTTGAGGCAGCCATCAGGAGGGGATATCGTGACGTGGACTGAAATGGAGTGATGGAATCGAAGGAGAGCGGGTCGAACAGGAAGTGCAGTACATCGAACCAGAACGCTGGATATAGAAGCCCTCGTTGTCACGGACGAAGAACTGAAACATTTCTGGCGGCAGTTCTCCTAACTCCAACCTCGAAGTGGAGCAGCTGACCAGACTGGCACTTGAAAGCAGGAAAGTAGAAGTTGTACGAGCATCTCTCCCGGTAGATTCCGTTGGAGGCGTACACCTGAAGGGAGGGTCAAATCTTCTTATCTCGACTGGACCCTTCCTTACCTCGACCTCGGCCCCGTCGATGATAGTGTACATATTGAGGGCGGTGAAGACGCGTTCGGGCAGGCGAGTTTCGAATTCGGAGAGGTGGAAGACGGGATGGTTGTGGACGGAGGAGAGAGGCTGCGGTGCAACGATGTCCCTGTCAACGTCCTCCGAGATCCCCCAGAACAAGTCAGGCGGAGTCGTCGTTCGGTTCACTTTGTTGACTCCCTGAAGGGTGGAAATCGAACCATTTTAATAGTGAAGATGCGATAGACTGCTATATTTTTGAGCATGTGAAAGGTGTTCATTTGGTAAATCTACGTCCGAAATGTGAAAGGGTGTAAAAAAATTGGCAAGTTACAGTGCGAAATAAGATTGCAATACCTGGAAGACTCGGAAAGAGCAAGCAGAGCCAGTTGTACGGGGTTTGATGATGTATTGCCCAAGCATGGGGCCGTAGATTCGCCAAACGCCAAAGATACCATCAAACATGAGCTCCGTCAAATGGACGCTGCGGAGATGCGCGTAGAAGCCCTGTATGTTGACAGTTTCATTATATATGAACCAAGATCTTCCACCAGAAGAATGAGATACATTTTTCGCATTCTTGGCGTAATGATTCGGACTGTCTCGGTGATTTACAGCGGATGTTTTTTTTAGAAAATTTTAACAAATAAGAGACGGAACTATATATACTAGTTTCAAGATGATTGAGAAATATTTACACTGCCGAATCTTGCGACATCCTTGGCGTGCCACGCCATTCCCGAGAAGCGTTCAGCAAGATCCTGAAGATGTATATTAGGAGCCCCCATAACATAGATGGTCAAAGCACTCTGGAATACATGTCGTAAGGTTCATTTGGATAGACAACGTGCATAGAGCTATCCATACACACAGTTCTTAGATAAAGTCCATCCGCGTAAGGATCGAACAGTATCGTAAGGAATCGAAACATATTCTGGTTAGAAGTACGTCAGGTGTAGGAAAGATGAAAAAAATTTAGAGTGGCCGATTTCGACCTTGGGTGTCGTAGCTGTGCCTGCTCGAAGACACTGTACTTTTCGCTAAAAAATGAAGTCAAAACCTATTTTTGCCCATAACTCAACAATCCTTTGACCAATTTGGGAGTTTTTGTGCTCATTACAAAGCTTACGACGAGTTCTCCAAAAATTGCCCCAAAATGTACCGTGGGGGATTACGGTAGCAGATTTACCGGGTAATTAGTGCAGAATATTCGTTCATTTTTT
>JACMIG010002827.1:0-13963 GCA_014805385.1 Levipalatum texanum | reverse complement strand
TCACATTTCAGGCCATAACTTCGCCGTGGATCATATTCAGCGTGACACACGGGTAATTTTTCATCAGTCGGAGCGCCCCATCACAGCGCCCCATGGCTCCCTTCGATTTAAACAAATTTGAAAATTTCCATTTTTACCACTCAAGTCCTACGTAGTAGCCATTTCGAGACCAATTTTCGTGTATTTGGTAGTTTGCCCCCCGGAGTAGTTCAGCGCCCCATATCCGACCCGGAATTGCCACACCCGACTGTGATTTATCCTGAGGGAAGATATTCTTTGGAATGAATCATCGTCCATTGTTCGCCCATGGCAACCAGTTATAGATGACTTTGTTCTATTTGGACTTACAATTAGTTCTATTTCTATTATAGAGCGCCAATCCGGCTGTTGAACGGTTATGTTTCACGGCGACTTTACTTCAATAGCAGTGAATTCTTTTGCAATAGCTTCAGCTTTTGCATATCATATTCCAGACCAAATATTTTGTCCCGGAAAAACAAGATAATTTCGAGGAAGCTATTATGTTTCATGGTGACTTCACCTCAAGTCCATTAAATTCTTTGCATATTTTTCGTTCTTTGGAATACCTATGAATCATCTCCCTCTTCTGAAGACACCGGAAAGCATGTGAATACAAGAGGTCATTGGCCGGTGAACATGGCGGTATGCGCGGTATTTGGAGACGCGAACCTTCTTCTTCTCCTTCGCCCCTCCTTCCCCTCACTCCCTCTCTCTTCCTCTTCTCTCTGTCGCCTCTTCCCTTTCTCGGTGCGAAGGACTGTTGTGAGAGAGGAGAGAACAGACGATAAAGGGAATAATATAAAGGAGGGGCCAGAAGTTGATCTCCCTCCCCCTCTGCTTGCTCTCTTTCTCTCTTTCCATGCACAGTTGTCATCGCTTTTCCATGGCTGGCCCCTTTTGGCTCCTTGTCCTCCTCGTTCCCGCTTGGTTCTCCATCTCTATTTCCCTTCCAACAACAACCCCACGGGAACAGCCTTCTTTTACACACTTTTTCTTCCATCTCGCTCTCCCTCTTCCGCCCTTCTTGCCCAGTTTGGGATTAACTTCTTCCCAGTTTGTCCTCCATCTGTTGAGCGTCTTCGGGACATCTGGAGTTGGTGGATAATATTGGTACGGTTGAACTTTAATTAGGTACGAATTAAATTCGGAATATTGAATTACCTCAATCATTCCAATAATTTGAGCAACCGTGAAACATATTCTTTTCTTTTCCGGCAGTTTTTGACCCGTCTGGGACGACTACCGTGTATTTGCATGTCTGCGGGCCATCCGGGCTTCTTGGATATTGCTGAAGTGGTTGGATTTCATTTAGGTACTCGACAGCTCTACACGTCCTATTAGATTTCCTCAAGTATGCAAATAATTCGAGTTTCTGTGAAGCATATTTGCAACCAACATACGAAAAATATTTTTTCAGGCTACTGTCGATTTTCTTGGATTCTCTTGGTAACCTTGGTAACGCATCGTCTCCATCAGGTGCAAAGATAACACCGAACTCGCTGCGGTCTTTCTCGTTGCTCCGTCGCTTCGCTGCCACCGATTCGTGGTTGAAAGCAGAGTTATTGAGTTTCTTCGATCACGAGTTATGACTGCGCTCAGTTCGTTGTCCTTTGCCTGTCATGGGGGCACGGCTATTATTGTACTTCTTTTTTATTAGAGAGTTTCCGACCCAAACTGGTCATAAAACCTCGGTAGATTACGACCTGAATTCTAGCCGTAGGAAAGTTTGGTGCGCGACAATAATAACACCCAGCCATTGCCTCGGAACTGGTTCCCTTACATAATTATCCCCTCGCGCATCTATGACGTCATCGATAACATCTTCGATGACGTCACCGCCTCTCCCTTCGAGCTCTTCCCGCAAAGAGAAATAGATCTCAATCCCTCAATGGCCCCTGTTCTCTCTCCATCGATGAACGAGTTTCCTCCTCCCCTCCGAGCGAGTAACAAATCCCGTCTGCAAACTCTTCTGCCCAGTGATTCCCCGCACGGGGGCAGCCTTTCGATGGGATCGTTTACATTTCATTTCCATCAACGAGGAGAAGGGACACCTGGGATTAGCATCCTATTCCATTTTCCCTTCCCCTGCCTCCTCTCACCCCTCCTCCCTCCCGTACCCTTCTCTGTTCATCCAAACTCCCCGTTTTCATGGCAGTTATTCGCGATTTCTGTTCCAGGCATTCCTACGTTTCAGTCTGCAGTGAATTGCAAGGAAGGGGAATATCGGCAATCGGTGTAGGGGCAACAGTAGAAACGAAAAACGGATGCGCATACTTCTGGCGGATTTCGTGTACGTTTCGTTCAGGATTGAAATGCTGTGTAGTTGTTTCTCAGCAATAATTCCTGGCATTGGAAGCGAGCTAAAATATAAAAACGTCGACCTGAACTGAATCATGTCGATTAGTCTTCCCTCGTCGTGTGGGGCCCTGCTATTCTGGGTCAATATTATAAAAACACATCTTGTTTCAGGCATTTTTGCGTGCGCTTTGGGAAGGGTCTCTGAAATAATCCTCGCGGTGTCGCTCGTCAAGTTCGTGCTTGGCGTGACATCACTTCTGCTGTTCCCCGTAGCATCCAACTTTCCGGTGTCATCCCATCTCTTATTCATCACTTTTCACCACGAATTTCATGTAAGTTTCTGTCTGGAGAGAAATGCTGTGTAGTGATGTCTCAGCAATAATTTGCTTTTTGCGTAGTAGAAGGAACTGAACACATCTACCTCCATAGCACAAGGTATTCACTTCGACTTCATAGTCCTCCGTCACAGTCTTTGGCTCACTTATTCCGGTAGCATCCGACTCCTCCTGTCTCTGATTGATCCATATCTGCTGATCAATCAGATATTCACGAGATGTTCATCCCGAGATTCGTGTAAGTTTCAGTTTGAAGTCAATCGCTTTAAATATACGCATCGGCAATTCCTCTTCCTTGTAGTCGTTCAACCACAAAACTATCACTCTTCAACAAAATAGGCAATGGTTGGCTTGACATCACTCTCCTCTTCCGTTATCTTCTCCCGTTGTCATTTCTGATTCATCACAGCTCACGCGGTCTCCCGATTGTGTGTACCGTATCCTCCCTCACAAGGATTCCCTCCACTGCTTGCTTGCTCCAGATACTCTCCCTTATGCCCCCTGTTAACAAAGAAAAGAATATTTGCTGGCTGCTCGCCGATGCCGGAAACGGACGTGAGCGAAGAGAGAATGAGAACAGTTTAGAGCGAGAAGTAAACAGCCAGTGGGCTTCATGCCAGTCTTGTTGGCTGATGGATTGGTGGCATTTCCCTTTGCCTAGTTACCATAGCATCGTCAATGGAGACGTGTTCCTCTATATCATAGAACATGGTAATAGGTAAAAAACCGATTCTGTAATGCGCGTTCATTTTCGAGTATGTTTCAGTCTGACGAGAATTTCCCTGGCAAATGTCCTGAGCAATGGTTTCATCGGACTCGGTGGGCAACAAAAAATCTACGTCTTACCAAATGTACACATATTATCGTTGCTATTTACGTTTCTGCCAGGCTGAGATAATGGGCAGTTTCGCACCGCCCGTGCACAGTTCCAGACATGACCTTACCTTAGGCTCTCAGTAACGATTCTCCCCCTCAATCCATCTGCCTCTTCCCCCTTCGTGCTCCTTCTACGGGAGCAAGGTAAACATAAATATAGGGTTGTCGTCTCGGCATAACAAGCACAGCACTCCCTTCCCTTCAACGGGTCCACCCACCTCGGTCACGTTGATTTTGTGAATCCCGGAGATCCTGGACAACCCCTAATCTTAGCTTTGTCTGATTGTGAGGAAGAGGCAGGAAAGTGCCCGGGTTCCCCATACTTTATTCGTCTCCCGTCTTTTCTTTCTCTCTTCTCTCTTCATCTCTCCCTATCTCTCTGTTACTGACTTCTCTTGCCATAATCCATTCCACCGTTCTTGGCCATCTGTTCATGATCCTTTCACTCGCAGTGCCCATTCCTCCTGCCCTCATCTGTTCGTTCTTCATTCCCCTGATCATGACCCTTCCTCTCGTCATTTCCTCACCCTCTGTTCCTGACCTTTAGATTCATTTTTGGCTCATCCTAGCTTCCCTTTCCATGCACTTTCATCCCCTGTTCCAGCGCAAGTATTATTTCCTTCATCCTTTCCTTACTGCGTCAATGGTAACCAGGCGGAAAGGCAGCGGGAAGCGACGAAGTTCCGACTGTTGGCAGATGCGATGGTTTCCGCGCTCTTTCCCACCTGCCACTCATCTTCCTTTCTCCTCTGTTTCTCCGCCTAACCTTTACATTCGCATTGAATTCAGTGGCCCGTGCTAACGGTTATGTTTCATGGAATTGTTTCCTATTCTGGACACTTTCGAATTCGATTCTTAGTGCGGATGAGATGGGCAAAAGCTATAACAAATAAATAAGAGAGATTCCAAATCGCATACGAAGAATTCCCCCCCTCGCGCTCCTCAGCCACTAATCGAATTTAGCGATGGCTACTACTTTCTTATTTGGGGTTCGCTCGCGGTTAGTTTCTCTTACCTTTGCGCCAATTCTTCTCCATCTTACATTTTCTCCAACCTGACTCACCCTTGCATCATTGCCTCATTTTTCTCCGTTCTGGGAAAATTCCCAACTTTCATTGGCATTGGCGCCGAAATTGCGCTTTCAGACATTTCCCGCATCTTCTCATTGTCAGGAGAATTCGCTTAAAAAGACAGGAGAAAAGGCGTTGGGAACACGGGTTTCTACCGAGATTTGTATCCACTTTCTCTCTTTCTCTGCTCTCTTCTCTATTTACTTGTATTCAGATGTGCTCTCTTGAGCGTGCGCGAGGCTTTGATTACACATGATTTTGGTGTATTCATTTGCCACGCGTCGCCAATCTTCGCTCTCTCTCGATGTATTGATGGAAGATTGGGGCTCCGTTCTATACGAGTTTATCTCATTGATCATAGATTCTTCTTGGACATTCCATAACAATAAGTCATCGCTTCGAACTCCCCTGATAGTTCGTGTGAGAGTCGGAACAGAGAATGAGGCAGGCAGGGGGCAGCCGGTTCCTCTCCCCCCAAAGCCGATTACTCTCTTCGTTTCGCTCCTCCTCCAATCTCGGCGTCTGTATCTGGTCAGTCGGTTGATTCTTTCTCCTCGTTTTCCCCCTTCGGAAGGCAGGTTCATCTCCTATTGGATTACTCATTCGAGAGGAAACAGTTGCGAAATGGGGCGAGGTATTTGTGAAATATTGCGCGGGTTTGGACGTCATGTCTGCCCTCTTCAACCTCTTCAGTCTCTTCAGACAGCCAGAGTCTTTCACGAATTGAAGTCGCCTATTTTTGGACACTGTGATGTGTTTCAGGAGATTGAGACATCGAGGGATGAAAATCATCTTCGATTCTTCGCCGGTATTCTCCCGAAACCGAACTAATAAACTTGTTGTCTTACCGTGAAGCCACTAATTTCGTCTTTTCTTTGTTTTCCTATCCCTGCAGAGATGTTAGTGGTTCTCTAAACGACAAAAGTCCAGGATGCCAGATCGGAAAGCTGGCATGATTTGCACCTCGTTGCTCGTCGCCGCTTTCTTCTCCACTCTACTCCTCCCCTACCTGACTACTCATTCCTGACGAAATAGTCACGAAAAGAGCGAGGTATGAAATGTGAGGGATGGGCGTGTTGTTGATGGGCAAGCTGTTTTCTTGAAAGGTCTGTCATCTTCACTTTATACAGTCTCATCAGACTTTCACTTTCTGAAGATTTGCTCTCGCGAATGTTGCGATACGTTTCACCCAGATTGAGATATCCGGGAATGGGAAATTTTTCGCGGTTAGCAAGGTTCGTTCCGATCGTCCCACAACCGGCGCAGTCTGTGACCTCCTTGGTGTCAATTTGATTACCTGTCTCGAACCTCGTTGACACGAGTAGTCCCTCGTTTACTTTCCTTCCTTCCTGTGGCCACTGTTCCGCTGAACCGTCACAACGTTTACTTACCTACTCTCTCTCTCTCTCTCTCTCTCTCTCTCCATCTCCTTCCCCTCTCCACCTCGTTTCCGTGCTTTGTGACCGTGGCGGAACGTGTGTGGGCTCGTTGTCATTTGGACGAGGCAAGTGAAGATATTTGCGAAACTTCAACCTTCCCGTTGCTCTGAATCGCGTTAAACTGACATCGTCTTCAATTATTCCATTGCTTTTATTATGTTTCGCGTCTCCAAAAATTCCACAGGATCTCTGTTCATATTGATAGTTGGTAGGTCGAAATTGAGAAGCTCACATTCTGTAGAATGCAAAACTCCTCCGCGAATTAAACACGCTCGTTACTGCGCCTTTTTCATCGGACGGTTGGCGGCGGTACTGAATCTCCCTAACTTCCTCACTCCAGGATGGGCGATTCTCCTCCTCCCTCGTACTCGCCTCCCCGTCCTCCGCCCCCTTACGATGCACAGAACAACGACAACATTCGGAGGGAGGGAACCGTCAAGGTACCGTCTAATTTCCACGAGGAAATTATTTACAACTCACTCTCGAAAAATGCAAACAATTTCAAAATAACTGCCAAAAATGTGGTTAGAAATATGTACGGTAGAGTAAGAATCCTCAACCGAAATTTAGTTACCAGCGTTGTTCCGATACCGGGTTTGCTCTGAAACGAGCTGATTCCGCTTCATCTTCATGAATATAGGTTCTCGGCGATAGCCATGCACGAGTACATTCTGAATCCGATGCAGGTCTCTCCCGTTCCCTTCATTCCACTGGCCGCTGCATCCAATTCTCCTCCCCTCCACGGCCACCACCACGGGAGGGCATCCACTTCGGTAAGCGACAGGATTAGAGGGGGAGGGGCATTACCTCAGTGTCTATAAATAACCTTATCCGTGGAATTATAACAACGCAGAAATCCTCTCAACAATCGCCCCATCCATTTTTTCGTTGCACGCATATCGAAGCTGTCTGAAACAAAAGCATCAATTTTCTGAACGGAATTCACGTCGAGTAATTATGGGCTATCAGATTCAAATATGATACAAGGCTCTTTAAATACTTTCTGGGAAACTGTTCAAAATGATTACTGTTCGGGATGTTGTATAGAACAAAGTAAATAAAATAACGGGCGACATTGCTACCTAGTACGCGGAAATCCAATGAAATGCTGAATTCGTCAATATTCTTGAATACATATTCCAGGGCGCCCAGCCGATGGACCCCTCCACCCTCGCTCCACGCCTCGATGGCCGTCCCACCATCATCGTCTACCATTCGATGCCTCCCACTGTAGCTGCCACTTCCGCACCCTACCTCGCATTCTGCCCCAAGTGCCAGGTACTACAAAAAGTTACTGCTAATCTAGAACATGAAAATAGACTCATGTCACTGGGCGCACTGTAAGTTTCACCAATGCTCATAATAGACAATTTGTCCGTTGCAATTAATTTCGTTTTGACATGCCCTTTCAAAAACAACAATTGTTTTACTGTGGCGAGGTCAAGTAGCACCCAGCCGTTCTGGAGCTTCACGTTCTGGTATATGCGTTGATTAATTTAATTTTTATTGCAAAAGTGAATGCAGTCTTGCAACGCAAAAACACGCTAAATGCAGGGTAAGTTTCATCTTTGTTCCAAAAAGTGTGACTATCCCTTCCGACTGATGATCGTGCCTGTTGTCCTCCAAAACAATTACTTCACAATAAAATGAAAAGTGAATGGGGGTCATGGTCGAACTATATCTCATGAAACACTATTTTCCATTATACCCCGCCTTTCAGCAAGAAGTGAGCACGAAGCAGGCCTTTGTAACGGGCTCCTTCACTTGGCTCGTCTGCCTCGTCATTCTCTTCTTCTTCTTTCCCCTCGCCTGCGTTCCCTTCTGCCTCGACTCGTGCAAGGTGCGAATAGGAAATTGCCTTGATTCCTTCTTGGTGCATGGTGCATCGAACAAATTGACAATCCTCAGGACGTCCACCACTACTGCCCCAAGTGCTCCACTCTCATCTCCATCAAGAGGAGGTTCTTTTGAATTGTGATGGTTTCTCGTCTTCATTTCGTCAATGGTATTATCGACGAAAAAACATTCCGGCATAATTCGCTCCTCCTCCAGGTATCGATTGACCGATTCATTGATATTCCGATTTATTGATTAGGGCGATGAGCGCATTCTCCGGAACGATTTTTCCGCCGACAATACGAATTCCTTCCATGTCTCATTGCTCAATCATCGGATTACATGTGAACTCTCCTTCCCGGTGATCTCCGAAACAGCCTAAATTGTTCGACCATTCTCTGCGTCTACGCGCAATTAGGGACCACTTCAACTCTAATTCTAAATTGCGAGTTTCATTATCATCACGGCTCCAAAGGCGTCTAAGATTGCGTTAACATTTCGTTTCTTCTCTATTCTTTCATCGTCTGTCTATAAATAGACAGTGGCTAGCGTAGATCACCAATTGTCAGACCCAAAACTACCGTAATAAATAATAGTTTGAGCAGCGCCCCTCTTCAACATTCCCTCATGAGCACATGCGAGTCACTCGAGCGTGGTGCATTCGCTCCTCATTTTGTCTACCCATCTCTACCCTCCGCCTCTCTCCCGACTCGAATTGCTTCTGAGATCTGCTTGTAGTCCCATCTATATTATGCTCAAATTTAAGCAAGCGATAATCTTGCGCTTTTCAATAGTCGCACAACTCGAACATTTGTAGCTTCGAAAAGACTTCCGGAGACCACGATCATTGCCCTGCTAAATTACACATAGTATTGCAGTAGATCAGTGCTCTTTTCACCCAGATAGCAATGAGCGTATACTCCGGAACGTTTTTCCCAGCTGATATTAGTTGGCCTAGTTGCTTTCTCTACGTGTACCCGCCCCCTCATAGACATGCTCCATGCGATCACATTTCGCGTGTACAATTAAATACCCGATGTGATCCAGGAATCCGAGTTGCCCAGTGATATCGATAAGAATATTTCTCGCTTCAGTGTAGTGTGACCACGAGGCCAAGATTAATGGTGGTAAATTGATATTTTGACATGTTTTCGACCATGAAAGGGAGAAGTATTGGCGGCAAAATTCTGACGCTATTATCTACACGGCCGCTGAAACATAGCGATAAACGGCACATCAGAGTATTTCAGAGGGAAAGTTGTATGTTTCACGGGAAAGTCGATAGCCTGTCACCCATTGCAGAGTCACCCTTTCATAGTTATTCACTCCAGACCTAAAATTATATAATAAGAAAAATCTAGGCAGAATAGAAATTGTGATCACTGCAATAATCAACGAGACGTGCCCATCCGCGTGACCTGTGATGAATCAGAGAGATGACAAAGGGAGGAGGATGATACCGGAATAGCAGAAGTGATGTCAGGCCAAGCATGAACTGGACAAGCGACATTGCGAGCATTGTTGCCGTGACATCTTTTCAATGCGATTTACTCCTGATCGAAACGCACGCCGAAAATCGAATATTTCTCCGATAATTCTGCGCATAGCACCCGTTTGATCTACTGGTTACTTGCGGAGGGTTCGGTGGAGCATGCAGTAATCACCCACGGAACAAAAAGAGGATACTTCAACAAGACCATTGCCCAACACAGAAATATTTGCAATCGATATGATTACGCAGAAGGAGATGAAGCTTTATTTTTTGAGGTGATGGGTAGCATTGCCGAATTACTCTGTGCTAGCAATTCACGCCAAACAGAAACCTACACGAAACTATGAATGTCTAGGACAGAAATAGCGAATAGCTGTGATAACGGCCATGGAATCGGGTTTCGGGAGGAGATTGGGAGAACAGAGAAGGGCACGGGAGAGAAGGGGATAAGGAGAGAGAGGAGGGGAAAGAAGGGAAGAGGAGAGAGGAGGAGGCAACGGAAGGGAAAAGGGAATAGGATGCTAATCCCAGGTGTCCGTTCTCCTCGTTGATGGACATGAAATGTAAACGATCCCATCGAAAGGCTGCCCCCATGCGGGGAATCACTGGGCAGAAGAGTTTGCAGACGGGATTTGTTACTCGTTCGGAGGGGAGGAGGAAACTCGTTCATCGATGGAGAGAGAACAGGGGCCATTGAGGGATTGAGATCTATTTCTCACTGTGGGAAGAACTCGAAGGGAGAGGGTGACGTCATCGGAGATGGATATCGATGACGTCATAGATGCACGAGAGAGAGGTTATTATTCAGGGGAACCAGTAGTCAGAAGCAATGACAGGGTGTTATTATTGTCGAGCATCAAACTTTCCTACGGCAAAACGCAGACTTTGATCTACCAAGGGATTTTTGACCAGTGTGGGTGTGAAAAGCTCCGATTCTGCTTTGCGCACTCGAGGAGAAAGGTTTAATAATAACCGACCAGTGCTCCCATGACAGGCAACTGACAATGAACGGACACTGCCGTCATAGCTCGTGATCGAAGAAACTCAATAGCTCTGCTTTCAACCCTGAATCGGTGGCAGCGAAGAGACGAGAACGACGAGAAAGACGAGAAAGGCCACAGCGAGTTCAGTGTTATCATTGCGCCCGATGGATACGATCAATGATGAGTTAACCTCAGAATCCAAAATATCGACATGATGGACGCAATTCGTTGTGTTCGAGTTTTAGGATGCTTGCAAATTCCTAATGTAAAAGAGCCTAATCGCTATCTCTGAATACGTTTCAAGGCAAGCCAAATTTTGGCATACTTGTGGTAATTCCAATTCTCCGAAATGTCGATGACATTAAATAAATTATGTCTACTCTGAATTTTAGAGAAAAAAGGTACATCCTATCCTATCCAAAGAAGGTGCATGGAACTGGCAAATGCCCCAACAGATGAACATGCTGGCAGGAGGGCGATCCCAGACGGGACAAAACTGCCGGAAAAGAAAAGAATACGTTTCACGGTAGCTCAAATTATTGGAATGTTTGAGGAAATTCAATAGGACGTCTACAGATGATTCCTAAATAAAATCCAACCACTTCAGCAATATTCAAGAATCCCAGATGTCCCGAAAACGGTCAACAGATGGAAGACATGTTGGGAAGAAGGGAATCCCAGACGGCCGAAAAGGGGCGGAAGAGAGCAGGCGACAATGCAAAAAAAGACGGAAAAGAAGGGTTCCCGTGGGCTGTTTATGTGGGAAATAAAGATCGAGAAGCAAGCGGGAACGGATGAGGACAAGGAGCCTATAGGAGCTAGCCATAGAAAAGCAATGACAACTGTGCATGGAAAGAGAGAAAGAGAGCAAGCAGAGGGGGAGGGAGATCAACCTCTGGCTCCTCCTTTATATTATTCCCTTTATCGTCTGTTCTCTCCTCTCTCACAACAGTCTCTCGGCCTGAGAAAGGGAAGAGGCGACAGAGAGAAGAGGAAGAGAGAGGGAGTGTGGGGGGAAGGAGGGGGCGAAGGAGAAGAAGAATCTTCGCGTCTCCAAATTCCGCGCATACCGTCATGTTCACCGGCCAATGACCCCTTGTATTCACATGCTTTCCGGTGTCTTGAGAAGATGGTAGGGTTTGGTTTGCTAACAATCGACTCTTGATTGTAAAACAATTCAATGCTTTGTAACTAATGTCTCCGTGAAACATAACGGTTTTACCTTCAAATTCGCGAGATTTTTGGTCACCGTCAAAAGGTTGTGATTGAAAAAGAATTCACTGCGTCCGAACAAACGTCATCTTGAAACATAACCATTCGACAGCCGGATTGACATTCTATAATAGCATCCAACAAAGTCCGTCTAATACTGGTTGCCATCGCGAACAATGGGCGATGATTCATTCCAAAGAATATCTTCTCTCAGTCCCTTTCCTCCCTCTCACAGGGAACAATCTCAATGTCATCCTTCCCTCCCGGTGACAGGCCACAGAAGATTGACCAAAGCTGCATTGTGCATCGAAGAGAGCGTGTAATTATGGGATCATGCTCCGAGATGCAACGAGAAGAAGAACGTTTGAAACATGATTCATAGCTAGAAAAATACTGTAATTAAGTAAAATTCAGTCAAGAGAAGCGTCGCTTTTAGTGTTCTGTTCGAATGCTTCTCGGTTGCCTCGATCAGCAGTTCATGCATCCGCCTCCATGGCTTGCGTCACATCAGTCTATTGTTCGGTGAGCACTTCTTATATTGAGAATTTGGAGTAGGGCCCCACTCTATTATTACTCGAGAACAATTCGAGGCGTATTTGCAAGTGAACAGAAACTTACATCAAGATCACCTGATTCGCCATCATTATTAGTTGCCATGTTGCAGTCCGCTTCTCGCAGCCACTAGATAGCGAAAAAGGTGTGAATAGCTTGGGTAAATACTAATCGGCATGGCTACGCAGAAGGAAATGAGGTTTTAATTTTTTCGAAGATGAAACGTTCTGGTAATACTGAGAACCCTTTCTATGGCAATTCGCCCCAGACTGAAACGTACCCGAAAATACCCGATTCAGGACATAAATTGTGAGTGCTGCGATATCGGCTTTGCGTGCCTATTCGAGATGAGATCGGGTGAACAGAGAAGGACACGGGAGGGAGGGGGAGAGGAGGAGGAGAGGGAGGGAAAATGGAATAGGCTGCTAATCCCAGGTGTCCCTTCTCCTCGTTGATGGACATGAAATGTAAACGATTCCATCGAAAGGCTGCCCCCATGCGGGGAATCACTGGGCAGAAGAGTTTGCAGACGGGATTTGTTACTCGCTCGGAGGGGAGGAGGAAACTCGTTCATCGATGCGAGAGAGAACAGGGGCGAAATTCGCGAAAAAAATCTGACGAATAAGAGATGGTATGACAACGGGAGTCTAGCTTTCAGAAAAGCATCATTAAAACAAAAGAGTTGGTCGACATTATTCCGTTCATTGCAAGGAGAAGGCATTAGCTCCAATTTCGTTATCAATGTGCTTCATCTATATATTGCGGAGAACCCTTTACAAGGCAATTCTCTTCAGACTGAAACTTACACGAAAATGCCTCCGGGAAAAACGTTGAACTCGAAGATGATACTAGAATAAGAACATCGGAGTGAAAGACGGTGACGGAGGACTTGTAGACGTGATTACGCAGAAAGAGAGTAAGCAAGTACTTATAATTTTTTACCTCGACAAAAAACACTCGCCAATTGCAGTCGCCATTACATAGAAATTAACTCTAGGCTGAAACTTACATGAAAAGGGAATAGCGAAGCTAAAAATTGTGATTTCTACGATAACGGACACAACCAGGAGGTGCCCCTCGCGTGACCAGTGACGAATCATAGGTGGCAATAGGAGGAGGAGGCTTACGGAGTAGCAAAGTGAAGCACGAACTAGACCGCGTAAAACAGTAAAATTTTGCAGAGAACGAGAATTTTTCCTTTACACAACCTATCATCATGGAATTACCGTGGCACCGATTTATTGCAATTAGCTCCAGACCGAAACTTACCCGAAATTCGCAATAAAAAGTGATCAATGGTTGATCAGCAAAGATAGATCAATGAGAGACTTAGGAGATGATTCTGGAATAACCGAGCCAAACACGGTGAGAGAGGACTATTCGACGTGCTTACCTTGTGAGGTGGAGTTCGACTTGTTCATTTTGTTCTACGAAGCTTGACGCAAACATTGCTGAGACTTCACAACAAATCATTTCTCTGCAGAGTGAAACGTACACGAACTTTATGATGAAAAGTGATAAAATTGCATAACAACGGGAGTCGGATACTACTTGAACCGCCGAGTTAAACAAGAAGACAATTGGTCGACGTGAATCCGTTGTGACAGTCTCGTTTATTTTGTTTTATCCCATGCACACTCAGAAAAAAGCTACCATCAATATTGCTATATCGCGGACTCTTTTCCACATCTGGCAGAAACATCTCACAGGGGAACTTTGTTTATATACCCCGGCCAATCCGAACGGGGCATATACCATTCGAAAGAGCTTGAAAAACTGTACAAGACCTTGTGTTTCATTTTTCCTAAACGGCTTTTCTTGTGTGTTAAAAAATTGAAGAATAGCGAAA
>JACMIG010002824.1:0-12364 GCA_014805385.1 Levipalatum texanum | reverse complement strand
AAAGGGGTCCCGCGCGCACAGTGAATGGCCCCCTCTCTGATCCTCCCAACTAATCCTTCCCCGGGGTAATGAGAGGGCGAGAGAGCGTGGCGGTTGGAGAGACGCAGACAGTCCCCGACCATGGCAAGGACAGATTGAGAGAGGCGGCTAGGGGATGGACCCCTCCAAGTTCACCAAGCGTGTCCGCAATCCAAAGACATCTCCCTTTTTATAATAGTACTAATGGCTAGAGGGGCTATTCAGACCAGGTGCCAGCCTTGATGGTCCGCCTCTGGTATACAGTGCTAGGGCTGTGTAACTCGAGGCATCGAGGGGCCCCGTCTGTTGCTAGGTGGAGGACTATTGCGCAATACGCGGAACAGACGCGCTACAACAGACACTCCTGTACAGTTGGGGCAAGGTCCAACAGACTGCAGGGAGGCAGTAAATTCCACTGCAGTCACACAAAGCAACAGTGCGCGCACTTCCGGAATTAGTAAGGGAGTCCTCTATCTAAGAGATGTCCCCTGCATCGAGAATTAACCCGCCTCTTCCTGTCCTCTAGGGATCATTCCAAGATGCATTGTTAGACTTCCAAACGAAGACCGAGAGGGGGACCTTTGATGAGCATACATGCTCTCTCGCTCGAAACAATCAACATCCAATCCCCTTGGGACATTGTGGAATCGAAACATGCCCCCCCCCCCAGCACTTCGAAAGACTCATGGTCCCGAAACGATAATAATAAAAGCAAAGATTACGGTAGCTTCATTCCAGGTCATGTCGGTCGCTGATCTGCTCGAGAAGGGCAAGGCCGGCTACGAGTCCGTCTTCCACACCATCTGGCTGGTGGGTCCCGCACGGAATTGTCTAGATTCGAATGAATGATTACGGTATCTTTCCAGGCGGGAACCCAGGCTGTCGAGAAGTTCGGCGCTGCCACGGGAATCGATGTCGATGCCGCCGTCGCCGGAGCTGGATCCGCCGTCAAGACCAACATCATCCAGACCATCCTCAACTTCTTCAAGCGCGCCCGCCCCTCTCCCCAGGTACGCTAAGTACCCCCTATGAGATAAGTACAGTAAGTCCCGTCCCTTTGGGATAAACCTAGTTAGTCTTGCCTTTGTAGCTCGAGAAGAAGGCCGCCCTGGAAGCCGAGGAGCAGGCCAAGGCCGCCGCATCCGAGAAGGTCGAGGAGGTCGTTGAGGAAGAGTGCAAGAAGGTACGGTAGTTCAGTCGTTCGCTGGGTCAGACTGTTTTAATTTTCGTTCGCTAGGTCACATTTCTAAATATTATATTTCAGACCGAATCCGCGCCCGCTGCCCCCGCCCCCGTTGCTGCCAACTAAATGTCTTGATCCCTTGATATCTATCTACTCCTTCCAGATTGTGTTGCCACACCCCCATCCACTAGCCCCGTTCGTTCAAAGTGTTGCACAGTAGCATACCCCGTGTCCTGACATCGACTCTTATTTTATTAGCATATATACCCCATGAGATTGTCCCCAAATCCCCCTACTATTTCCCCCCGCAATCGCGAGTCACCCACAGCCGGTTACCGTGTATTAGTTTATTTTCGTGAGCCACCAAGATCCAAGGAGCCCTTTCTCTCTCTCGACGATCCCGCCGACTTCCCTTGAGGTGAGTGGCTGTTTTGGAGTGCTGGCCACTGTTCGTGTCAGCCGGAAATTGGCACCATGCCAGGTGTGGAGGGTGGAGAGGGGGCCCCCATTCTCGGTAATTATGAATGAGCTGCCGGCCCACACCGCAGGGAGGGGGCTGAGTGGGGGGCAGCAAGGAGTTATCGGGGGAGGGAAGTTAGTACTAGAATAGGGACCAGCGGAAATGGATATCCGCCGCTGAACTTTGAGGACATACCAAGGGCACATCCTTAGTTAGTGAATCCTCTCTGGGAAGGGCCAAATTACTGGGACTTTTTGCACTGCCCGCCGAGTGACCGTGACGGAATAGGTAAATATTATGGCGCGTCGCTCGCGAGAGTTCGTAAGTTGTTTGCCTTTTGCGCTCCTCCAGCGACTCCCAGGCACATCGGTCAAAGAGGTGATCGCATAGGCAAACCACTTCCCTTCCGCAGATCGAGAAGCCCGATCAAGTGGAACTATCAAGGGTCCTTGAGCCCCTGAGATCGTAACCTCTAGGGGGTACCCTGAGGGCTAGGGGCAAATCGTAGTACGATCCTCCCCAGGCAACCCTCAATGAGTTTGACAATAATCCAGGGGTTTTGGAGTTTCGTAATGTAGAACAAGGGCTGTTTCATCTGACTCACTTCTGCTTGCGAAAGCGTGGCCTAGTCCAGAGCGGCAGTTGCTCCTCTTGTTCTCCTGTTTGGTGATTCACTGGGCCCTGGGAGCGGAACGTAGATGTAGCTCAATGGTAGAATATCCCGGGTTTGGGTCAGATGGTCCCGGGTTCGAAGCCCGGTTGTTCAAGTCTTTTGCGGGGAACGAGGAGTAGTGACCATCCTGTGGAAGCCTCGCTAGCGCATGCATTGAATGCCTTAGTGAGCACGTGCAAGCACGCAAAGGAGTCCGAGTCCAGAGCACACGGAGTTCCGTGAGATATTTCTGTAATACATCCGACTAAACATAGCAGCCCTATAAGAAATTCCGGGGGGGAACGCTTATATAGCTCTTTGGGGCCCGGAGGATAGATTTCCTATGCATCTCCGAACAGCGAGAGTGACTGATTGGAGAGAGGGAATAGAGCAGCTGGTACGGACTAAGGAGTAATGGAGGCTCAGAGGGCGAAAATGGGTTCCCTCTCGGAGCTGAGAAGGCAAATGGTTCATTTCTCTGGGAAACCCTATTCTATTCGGACCCTAGACCTCACTAAAATAACGAAACAGTAAAAATAAATAAAGAAATAATTAAATATATTTTGTAGGAAGTCGCGGCGGGCGAGGACTCCTTCCGATTTCGTGGCCTCATGATGACTTCAACTCTCTCCCCCCAACTACTGATCTTCGACACACCGAATTTGCCTCATTCCACTTTTTATAAGTTTTCCCTTCACCCCCCAAAGAAGAAAGCGCATCGTGATAGTATGGATAGAGTCCGCACACGAACTTTTGCATTGTACCATCTAGGCGAAAGGCGCTGTTCTCAATTCATGCGCAATAGATCGTGCCGAGAGCTTTTAATCGACACACGCAGGCACGACTATTCTAAAAGTACGCGACCCCCATTATGTTGTTGTTGAATTTTTGCACATGCTATTCCCCCCATTTGTCTCCGGCCCCCCATTTCACATCTCGTGCTTGATTTGTATGCATTTCAAGTGCACCCCTCTCATTGTTGCAATTCCCTGCTCCCCCGATTCAAGCTTTTTTAACCGCAGATTTCATAGAGATTTGTTGGCGCCCTTCCACCCGCTTGTCCCACCCACGAGACCCCAGCTCGAGTCGATTGTACCACCACCATATTTAGTTTAATAATCGCCCCATGTTTTTCGCAATCAAATGGTACTCGCTCGATGCTGAATAAACGCGAATTTAAACGATGTTTGATGCATCTCAAGTGAAGGAGTGTTATCGGCAATGATTGGATAGGTTGTGTATTCATAAACCGGGGAAGGGAATTATATCCGTTTCCATGATGGATAGGGCATGATAATTGACCCGAAATGAAGTCTAACTCAACGGAGTTGAAGCAACAAGCTGCGATCCGCTTGCTCGAGCGTCGAGAGTAATTGTCCGTGACACGTTCTGAGGCTGGATCTTGTCCTGAAAAGTAATAGTTTGGTACTGTAGAGCTCGGGTGTCAACCTTCTTCCTCAAGATGAACCTCTGGAATGGCGGCACTGCCAGAAACATTGATATTGTATTCAGCGGTGACTCGATGCAGAAGATCAGCAGAGCGAAATATGCGAGCACTGAAATAATTGAAAATGGCAGATGGAATAAATCCGTTTTTACACTGAAATTTCAGTGTGAAACTTCAGCCTCCCCTTGTCTCAGCGCAAGCCTGATTTCTTCTAAATTAGAACCCAGGATAAAGTAGCGTACAAAGCTTCAGCCGTCGATTCCTTTTCTCATGGAAGAAACGAAAAATTCTCATGGAAGAAACGACTATCCGCTAACGATTATAGGCTCGGAACGGCAATTGCTAATGTTGGGGTGCGAAACGGTTGATACTATACAGTATATTGTGCCGCACCACTGAACTTCGAATTTCCCGTTCCGCTAGTCGAAATTCCGCGTCCCATATCTCAGCGCTAATAGGTATCTATAGCTGATTTTTTGCATACTTCGGTTGGAATCCAGGGATATCTAGCATGCCAAATTTCAGCCATAGATACCTTTTCTCCTGGAAGTTACAAACAGAACTGTCTGCTAACCAGCACAAGTCTTTTAGAAGTTCTGTGGTGCTGCATAATAGTATCAACCGTTTAGTCTATACTTAGGTCGATCGGAGAAATATTATATTTGCGCCTCTTGATTTCCTTACACAATACTCACACTGGTGATCCACGGCACCATTGGGAGAGCCAAATTTGATTGAAGCTCCTGTTGTGGCACAAGGAACACCGGAAAGCGCCATGGGAAGCACGAGCTGAACCTTGAGGGAGCGGATGAGCATTCTGGAATAAATACAATTGAACTGATGTTCCATGGCAGTCTTCACTTCGCACCTATAGATGAACTTCTCTCCCGTTTTCAATGGAGAGAGAACATTTATTTAAAATGGCTTGGAATTACAATAACACAAGCGATCGTTCACCTGTGCATCTTCATCGTCTGTGCGCTAATGAAAGATCGTTGAAGCTCAAGCCTCTGCAAAGTTTCGCCAAAAATTTGTTGCTCCGTGAATTGATAAAACAAAACGAACGAACCTTGATTATTCTCCAGTATGTCAGAGTAAACGAAAGGACTATGGCAATTCCGACGCACGCAAAATGCGTCATTCCGATGATGGCCCAGTGGTACTTGTCGAGCTGTGGGATTAGAGAAGGACTAGGAATAACTTCTTGGCAATATGCCAAGAAGTTATTCCTAGTCCTTCTTCAAGGTTCATAGAAAACCATTTCTCCATTTACCTTGGAGAAATAGATGAATGTCGACTCGTTGAGAATAAATGATACATCCGGCACGTTTTCTATGACATAGTTGGCTACGCGTTCGTTGCTTGGATAGACAATCAGAAGAATTCCATCGCTGATAAAGAATGCAATTAAGTTATTTTTCAAATCTCACGAAAATAATGAATTCGCTGTACAGAGAATGACGGATGCGTATATGCACCGCTTCACTACTCGCTTCATTGATTCAGATTCGAGTACGTGCAAGCGGTAGAGAAACGATGCTGGCAGAGTGGTGAAGCGGCCAAAAGCCAGTGCGATCGCAACGGCCTGAAACTATCCTCATATTCTAAAATAACTCTTGCAACATACAGTGGTGCTGACTACCCCTGAAGAAAGAAGATACGCGGGGTATCCCCTAGAATCCCTGCACATTTATTCGTACGAAATAAGCCGAAAATGGAATATGGGTATAAATTTCAGTCCTACTCATGAGTCATGACTCAATCAATAATCAGGCAATAACACTTACAACTAAATACACCATGGATCGTGGGTGGAAGGCGAGCAGCCCGTCAGCCCATCCACCGACATGCGGCATGAGAGGATACGGTGCAAAGAGGATGGAGATATGCACGTCCATTATAGCGCATACCATCTTCAAGTAGAATTGTGCCATAGTGTGAAGGCTACCCTTTCAGAGATACCGTTATGCTGAAGAGAAACCAACGATACGTCTTTCCTCCAGTTTCTGCCTTTCTCCGCGTCTGCTCGTAACTATGTTTTAAGGTAAAAAGTTGAGTAGTATACCTGAAATAGATAGACAAAGACAATGGGCGACGTGACGATTGAAAAGATCCCCAGGGCTAGGGCCGTCTTGTGGAGGACGTTCTCCAATGGAGTAGGACGAAAGTCGTTCATCTTCTCGAACTAGGACTGACCGAAATGCTCCTTCGGTTTATCACGTCTGAGAAAATTTCAAACACTAGAGGGTACATTCTACCAAGCCTTGCCAGGTGTTCTTGTCATGGCAGGTGGTATTGCCTTGCTCCGAAGAAGTTATAACTTTTTGATCCTATACCACTGCGCCCTCAAGGTGTTTGTTGCTATAGGCGAACCAGAGAACTGATAATTTTCCGTTGCAATCTGTATCTACGGAACGAAACGGAACGAGAGGCTGGACTTTGCAAGCTTGTTGGACATGGAATCCAACAGAAGTCTTCCAAGTTATAGCAATAAACTCCTTGAGGCCTCAGAGATTTAGGAATCTGAACTTTGTCTCCCGATCGATAAATTAGAAGTTCTTCGGCTCGCCAAATCTTAATTTTGCAGGCTTCGATAGCAATCCAGGACCTACTATCATGCAATATTTCAGCTTCGTAGCCCTTTTTATTCCGGAGATACTAAAGGGACAATGGAGATAACCAGTGTATTGTTATATAGGTGAGCCAACCTTTCCTTTTCTATGGAAATAACTATTCCTTTACGTCTCTTGGACGTTAAGGCTCATAAAACCAGACAACCTTATTGTGACTCATACCTTTTGTGCTTCGTGTGCAGTACAAGCTTGCACGGCGTCTTCCCATCATACACTTCCATGTTGACAGACAAGAGGAAGGCACATTGATAATTCCCCGGTCTCGGTCGGAGTGAGGGGGCGGAGGGTGGAACCCTTCCTGATCCACGTTATCACTGCGTTATCGACACCTTTGTCTCGGCGTCTGGATTCTCCATAACTGTGGAAAGACGCTAATCAAAAGGGACAGACGTCAAGACAGGGCAGACATTGCTCAGTTCCCGTCTGGTCCACTCCGCAAGTGCAGTGGGTCTCGAATAAGCCCCGTTAGGTTAGTCACAGCGCTTTCACAATGCTTCCCGCTTCCTTATTGACTCGGGCCCTCCCTCCATCGTCATTCCCTTCCTCCATCCCTTGAAGCTGTTCATCACAGGCACATCACCTCATTTGCCTCATTCCCTCTGAATCTGTCGGCTTGTAGATGCGCTACAAACGTCGTTCTCCCCCTGTCCAACACTATTTCGCTGGTCGTTCTTTTCTGAATGGCTTCGTGGCCTCTTTGAATAATCCGCACGCTTCTCCCCTGCGGCGTATGGCTTCTCGACCGGAGAGAGTGTGAACACAGCGAGATAGCGAGACGGATAGAGAAGATTTCCGCAGCTTCGCCCTCTCTCCCCGCTGACTGGCTCGTCTTTCCTTCCTTCTCTCCAGAATCCTCCCTACGTCCCCTCGTGCTCCAGAATCATGGCTCCCGGATTCCTAGCCAAGCTCCAGGAGAAAGCTGCCGATCTCGGATTGATCAGCATGCCGAAGGACGGTCCGGATTTCACCATCAACCAGCAGCGCTTCGTTAGCCGAGGCGGATTTGGAAGTGTAAGTCTTTTTAGACTATTAATTTGTTTAATTATGTTTTTAAAGATCTTCGCCGGAACCATCGACTCGGACGGAACGAATGTGGCCGTGAAGGTGCTGCGCAATCCGGCGGCCAAAGTATGGAACATTTTTCGTAATTATAATAATATTTATCGGCACTTCGACTTATCGTTAGGCATGACTGTGGAAGCAGGAAGACTTATACAAATGGAAAGCTGTTATTGTCATGGTCTTTCGAAACTGGCGCCTGAAGGGATGCTTATGTTCCCGGTAGATGAGTCACGAGATTGGATGGCGCAGATAGACTAATGGAAAATGCCAAGCCCACTGGGACACGGAGCTGAGGGGAACCGAAGCTCCCATCTCGTCTCCCATTTGAGTAATGACTGAATGAACAAGAGGGTCGTAGGACAGAAAATTTACTAACGCACCCAGGAATACTTCGAAGACGAGTACAAGCTCCTGAAGATGCTTCGTGGCAATCCGTCCATAGTCCATGTGAGTTTAATTATTTTTGTAGATAAAAGTTAGAATAATGTTGTTTATATTCCCAGGTCTATGCTTATGATCCGCACCAGAAGGACGTCAACCTGCCGTGTATTGCAATGGAGCGAGCGGACACTACCCTTGAGGTATGGAAGTACAAAATACTCCTGGGAACTTCTCAGGCCTCTAAGTACGGGACACTTTCTCAACTCTTTTCACTTCTTGAAAGTGCTGGGGCATTGGTAGGCGAAATTCTTACTTTTTTCTTCTTGATTTACTCTTGTGTTGTTCAGGAAATGCTGAATCGCGATTACCGCGATGGCCTGCCTGAGGATCTTATGAAGCGGTTTGTCTGCCAAATGAGTACGATTTTTTAAACGAATATTTATTTGGTTAACATGACTTTTATTCGGAATCGATTTATTGTATCTCCAAAACTTCTAATTTGTGCTTTCTAGAAGTGGCGATGAAAGCACTCTGGGACGAAACCATCGCTCATCGAGACATCAAACCCGCCAACGTCCTCGTGTTCAAGGAAGAACGCGGTGTTTTCTGGAAAACTGAAAACATCCGCTTCAAGCTTTGCGATTTTGGGTTGAGCAAGGTCAGTAAAATGAAAAAAAAATATGAAAATGTTCTGAATTGAGGATGTCGATAAGATGAATGAAGTCATGGAGACAATGTGCGGGACGGATGCATTCATGGTAATTAATCTTTACGATTGAAATTTATCCATGCCTTTCTAAAAATGTTATCATCGAATTTTACGCTAATTGAACCCTGAAATTGGTGTTAGCATTGAATTCTGCTTGCAGGCACCTGACATGTACGGAAAGCGGTTGGCTCTCTACGAAAACGCCGAAGTTACAGCAAAAGAGTAGGGGGTTTTTGATCGTAAATTAAATATCAACAATTTCAGAGCCGATTCATGGTCGATGGCGGTGACTTTCTACTTGGCGGCCATGGGTGAATACCCCTATCCACACGCTGTCGGATCCCATCAGCACTACCTAACGATCAAGCGGATTGAAAACACGGACGGGGGTCAGTTCCTATTTTTACATAGTTGTCAAATATCCGGATCGATTCGGAATACCAAAACATTCGAACATAGTGCAATGATCTTTGTATACATTTCCCATAAAACAACGCTGCTACGGAGTGTAAACTGAATCATGTGCCCTCATGCAAACTATTTCTAGTGTTTCGGAGAATGATTGATCATCGTATTGTGTTTGAAGATAACAGTTTTGCACCTATAGCAGTATTATGAATATTAAAGAAGGAGTAGGAGCAAGAATTCGGTCCGTAAAACAGCTGTGGAAAATTGTGGATAAAATATGCTAAAATGCAGATGCAGGCGAAAGTGCAAGTGTACTTTCGCCTGTGTCTGCAATTTAGCATATTTAATCCACAATTTCCACAGATGTTTTGCGTACCGGAATCTTGCTCCTACTCCTTCTTTAACTTTTACAATTGCAGCCATCGCCTATCGCTTTGGACAGTACATCACTGCTCTTCCACACAATCCGAGCAACGAATATGCCGAGTGAGTCCACATCGATAATCAAAGAGAATTTGCATCTTCAGTGAGACCAAAGACAACCTGGCCAAGCTCATACGAGCTCTTTTTATGCAGGCGTCGGATAAGGTACTTCGAAACCCTAAATCTAAAGCAGCGACTTTATTTTTCAGGAATTCATCCCCATCATGGATCGATTTGACTGAGGAGACAACATATTTTTATGTATTCTATTACGGATTTCTCTCAATGATGCTACCGAACCGCGACCGGTTATTTCACTTCAACATTCCGTCCGGATGAAATATTATCAGCTTTCAAGAATGTACACATTTTGTTGTTGCTTAAAGAAGGAGTAGGAACAAGATTCCGGTCCGTAAAAGAGCTGTGGAAATTGCGGATAAAATATGCTAAAATGCAGACACAGGCGAAAGTGCACGTGTACTTTCGCCAGTGTCTGCATTTTAGAATATTTTATCCACAATCGACAGTCCTGATTTTCGTAGTTTCTCGTTCAAAATATGTTTTTATTACGCACGTCGTGGTCGTTTGAAGTTACTATCAATGTTATCCAAATAGCCTCTGTAGTAGGTTCGGCCTCCTGAAGCCGTTCTGCGGATAGCCCCAGTAGCAGTTCGGCCTCCACATGTTGTACGTGTAATCGTAGTAGTTCGTGCACTGATACCCATAGCCCCCTCCGCCGCGCCCTGCAAAACTGTACGACTCAAAGACGGACCGAACCTCTGAGTCATTTCCCCGGATACTGAAACCCTACCCACTGCGCCACGACTCACCCCATCCGCTTCCGTAGTTGTTGTTGTCGTAGTTGCCGCCTGAGTACCTCACTTGTCAGACCAGAATAGGTTTGCGATCAAAGACCCCACCTCCTCCTCCTCCTCCACCTCCTCCCCAGTGGTCGCGGTGGTGGTGGCCCCATCCTCCGTGGTGATGGTGTCCTCCCCATCCATGGTCGTGTCCGCCCCACCCACCGTGGTCATGGCCGCCATGGTCATGACCATGGTCGTGACCTCCGTGATCGTGTCCTCGAAATGATAGGTAAGAGGTTCAAAATGACGTTTAGCGACTGTTGTTTCGCCCCCAAAGAATCTCCGTTGTTAATGCGATCAACATGGTCACGCAGAGGTCAGGAGGTTACCAGGTAATCAAAGACATCGTATCGAAATATTCTTCTGCCCAATTTCAGCGCTTTCACGCGAAAGGTCTTTTGCATGTTGTTAACAAATTTTCTGCCAAAAGCCTCGTGACACGAAAAAAAAAAATAAAATCGAAAGTTGGAAAAACCTCCATCGTGTCCACCGTGCCCTCCACCTCCGTGGCCGCCTCCTAAAAAGTATATAGATTTTCAAGAATGAATCTTGGTTCCTCACGTCCTTCGATGTATCCCAGGATGCAGAGGGAGAAGAAGATGAATGAATATACGAGGTGCATCTTGTGAAAAAGACAACAAGAAATCACGCGCCGTGGGAGAGGAGCTCTAAACGGGGTGAGCAGGACGGGGCGGCGTTCATTCGCTCAATGACCACGAGCTTACTAAATCGAGCGTGCTCTCTCACTCCCATCTGTGCTCGGCGTCTGCTCGAGCAGGTATGCAATAGGATTGACAAGAGGTTCGGCTCAGTGCGAACCCGGAGATCTATTGTCCGGTACACAGGGGGGTCAAGCGTGGAGCGAAACCTGCCGGGTCTACGTTTGAGCGGCCCCGCTCTTTGCAGCCATGGCGCAGTGCCAACATGTCTGCCCAGAGCGCGAGAGGATCGCGGTTCGATCCCGCTCCGGGTCAATGTTGTTGTTTTCTTTGCAAACTGCTCTGCGAGTTCCTTGGACTACCACTACTAAATAGCAAAAGTTTATTTCATGATTACGGCCGGCAATGATGCTCCAAGAATCACGGGTACTGATGTTCTACCTCTGTTCAGAAGGAAAACATCTCTTCCGTACGGTCAAGTCGAAGTCTAGAATGACGATCACAGATTACCTTATCATCTCTTACGCGAAAAATCGCGGCGCATTTAGGTCCGTTTCCAACTGTTCGATTCCCCGGGTTTTATTGGGTCAAGTAGAGTTGAACCTAAATGAGTCAAGTTTTATTAGACGCGACGCGGCTAATGAAGGTTTACTACAATCCGTCGACCTATACTGACAATGAGCATTGCTTAACTTTGCAGATCGGACGGGATGCGGGGTTCCTCATCGTCGAAAAAAGAGCTTGTCAGCTACTCGTCGGCAAATTGGCCTGAACTTTTGAAAAATTAACCAGAAATGATCTGCAAGGAAACGGGCATAGTTTCGTGTAAAGAAAGCATAAACTGTTTTCTTAATGCACGAGTTCCCCGAACTCTTTGCGAATTTGATCAATTATGAAAGGGTTGCGACACAAACGGGCCGGGGTTCTGGCTCGCGAAACCCGGCGCGTTTGTATCGCACTCCGTTCGTAATAGAGCGAACAAGATTCGACTCTTCAGCTTTGCGCAGTGGCGATAACGTGAACAATGAGGCCTAGCCGAGTTGCGTTTATTGCTGGTTGAAAACTTTTCCCAATTGCACGCCGTTGCCCCTGAAACATGGGGGCAACGTGCAATTTTTGAACGCCCGAAGGGGCAAATTATTTTGTTTGAAGAATGGAAGAGGGATTCATTGTCTGGATCCAACTGAGCTGGTTGGCCTGATTTGCTCAACGTATCCAGATCAACTGATTTTTGGAACCTGTTGCGTGAGAAGGCGCTTGCTCCTCGCCCACCACGTGTCTGCCCGGTATTGCAATCAATGAAATCACCGAAGCTGAAAAGTTGCTTATTGTCCGGTATTATAGTGATGCGGAGGCGACGCGCTAACTACCTTCACGGTAAACAGCGTAGTGATCTATCTTCTGCGGCAGAAGATAGATCACTACGCTGTTTACCGCGAAGGTAGTTCGCGCGTCGCCTCCGCATC
>JACMIG010002823.1:0-13972 GCA_014805385.1 Levipalatum texanum | reverse complement strand
ACAAATGGATATTCACTGTTTTATTAGTTCCTCAAAAATACAGTGACTGCTGGGCCAACCAAGTAGCTTAAAATGATCCGCAGGTTTTTAGCTATAAACATGCTTCATGGCATTTTTCTGGAAATTACAGGTCCAAAGATAGAAATTAATGAAGAAACGCTGCTAAATTCATCAACCATCAAAGTTTCGATCCTCATAACTCTGGGTGCCCCGATACCTACCCCAAAATATACCAAATATTTTTTCTCTCCCCCCTAGCCCGATCATCTGCCATACGTAACAGGTTCCCCCCGCAGCGCTCGGCTGAATGTTCCACGCATTGCTCGATCAGATCTGAAATTACCGAGACTGCGTGATATTGTGTCTGAGACAAGAGGCACAAATCTTCTCCGATCTTCCTGTGCTCAGCGCGTGATGTTTCTATCTCGGGCATGCCAGAACTCCCTGAACCAAAGATCAAAATATACAAACAGGCGCTCAGAACACGAAGATCGAAGAAACATCTTGAATTCCTTACAATATCTCTGCGCTCGTTTTGTCGCCAATTCAACGCTTCTGACAGGTTCAATGATCTTTCAGATGGACAAGACACCTTCGCTCGAGTTCCACGCGATTCGCAATGGCGACAACGATACATTCCCGTCATATGCCTGCGGAATATGTTTCCTGGACGGCCATCCTGAACTGCTGCACATCCGGAAAATAATCAGAACTGAAGAACAAACGGAATTACTCCGCGTTGGGACCTACAGGTCAGCTGTTGATTCGACGCATAGTGTATTACGCACGCACGTACAGACTCACACGCCTTTTATATATTAGTATATTACAGAAGTGGAAACGAGTGCACGATATTCGAGACTGACGCACCCAAGGATAAAAGATGTCGCATGCAGTATAATGGGAATGCGATCAGCATTACACATCGTAATTCTAACATTGGAACGGCCATTATCTACGAAAATGGATCCTTTCGAGCAGAGATGGTAACCCAATTGCTCTCATTCTTGTATCTCCAAACTTCAGGTCACTGCCCCGCGGGAGGGGATTCTGAACTTAATTCGGGCAGATGGTTCCGACTATTTTCACTATGACAAGGAGATAATTTCATCAAATTCGCGTTCACTGCAACTGAAAGCTCTTCCCAGGAACCAGACTTATTTTATCCAAATCGCGGGCAAATACATTGTAAAGTGTTATTTGTTCGATGATTCCACAACAATTGTTGCATATGAACTCGCGAATGGTGCGTATAGAGAAAAAGGCGAAGCTTCCGTTCCCTTCAAAACTGTCGTTGTTCCCACCCTAGGCAATAATTATATCGTGTTGTTAGGAGCTTCAGAGTTAGCTGTTATTGATTGTACTCGAATGGAACCTACTAGGTTTGCCTTTTCACAAGTGCCTGGAGACCTCATAAGAATAGCCTCTCGATTTGTCGGAAACGGCACAATGGAAATCTACTTCTCAACCATACACGAAGATCGATGCAGAATCTACAAAGCATCGCTGTCTCTCCAAGTACGGAAGGCACGATTTGAAACGAAGAGGATCAAAAAGGTATCGTTTAGCAAGAAAAACTCGGGATTAAATGAGTTCTCAGGGTATCTTCAACTTCTTCAATCGTCCTCGAACTACGGAAACTTCCCGACAGCAGAAGGTGTGGTTTCTAGAAGGAATGCGTGAAAATTGTTCGGTGGAATTCAATAAAACCTTTCAGGGACACGCAGCTCATGACAGAGAAATTGCTGAAGCGAAGGAGCAAGTTGCCAAGTTGGAATCGACCGTCGTTGAAGAAAAGAAGGAGAATGCCAATATGAAGGAAAAAATGGCCACTTTGGAGTCGACCGTCGCCAAACTCCAGGCGAGCTTGGAAACGCTGGAAAAGAAATACACCAATGTTCTTCTTGCGGTATGTTCCAGAGCAAATGTTTCGAATTTTATGCTTTTCAGCTTGCGAAGAAGTAATCGGGGACTTGGGGCATTATTCACCATTCTGAACGAGAACACTTCTTTTTGCAACTTATTTATGATCCTTTTTACACTGTTGTTCCCCAAATGATGTAATTTCATGCGATAAATAATGTATGTACAGCGTTAGTCCACGAGAGAAGAATAAGAAAAATTACGTTTTCTTTCATGGCCTCTTTCTCATCATTTTCTCGTGTTCTATCCTTTATTTCCATATCGCCCTCTGGCAACTTTCGCCATTCGGTATTGTTCGAGACCAAGATAACAGTATGCAACTAACAAGAAGTTGTGAAACGCCTTGAAACTTCGAACTCATCCATGAGAGATAACATTTTCTACATCTTCTTGTTATATTTTAGTTGATGAATATTGTTTGTGAGACGTCAGGCCACATGAGCATCTTTTCTCTACTCTCCCCTCTTTCACAGTGTCTTCTTCGATCACCCTGACCGCGCCTCGCCTCGGAACTTCGATGTTCTGCCTGAGAAACGCATGCTTAATTGCTCCGTTGTATTACTCGACTTGCGCATATCTTTTGCTTGATTCCTGGATATTCAAATCTTGGCGGCATTCGTCAAATCAGAAGAAGTTTCAACCCACCTTTATCAGATGGTCGATCGACCATGATGAAACTATTTCACCAAGATGCGAAGTACTTTAGAAGTTTGAACCCTGCCAAGAAATACACGAAATGTTCCCACTCCTCCTCTCCGGCACCGCCTCGCCTCGTTCTTCGTTCATTGGCGGGAAACATTCGGCCTTGTTCAGTTTGGCTGATCCCCTGAATTCGGTTCGATATCACGTTTGGGAGATTTTCAGTCTCTCGTTTATATTCTTTTCAATCAGTTCCGCTTCCCTGACTTGCCTTATTTTGTGCGTTCGTTTTATCGCGATCGAAAAGAACCAATGCGCTTCATCAGATGGATCATCCTCCTTCGCTCGCGTTCCATCGTCTTCTCAATGGAGACAGCGATACGTTCCGGCTTGGCGCCAGATACTTATTTTTCTTGGACGGTCATCAAGAACTTCTTAACATTCGGAGATTACCCGGGACTGGAGAGAATGCAGAGATTATTTACATAGGGAGCTTCAGGTCAGCCTCGACCCTCCGTGCTCAATATTCCATTACAGAAATGGAAAAGAATGCACGTTATTCGAGACTAACGTACCCATGGAAAGATCTTGGCGTTGGCAGTGTAATGGAAATACGATCATCATTGCAAACCGCGAGGATAACACCGGAACGGCCATCATTTACGAAAATGGATCCTTCCGATCTGAGAATGTAAGTCAGTTGCTCTCATTCTTTGATCTCCAAATTTCAGGTCCATAAAACGCGGATGGGGCTTGAGTATTTCATTCGGGCTGGGGGTTCCGACTATTTTGCTTATAAGAATGAGATCATGGTGATGGCCTCAAATTCAACTTCAGCTTCACTACAATTCGAATTACTTCCCAGCTGCCGGACTTATTCTGTTCATGTCGTCCGCCAACGGATTGTAATATGTCAAATGTTTGACGAATCGTCAATAGTTATCATGTACGAACTCGATAATTGCGCATATCGAGAAAGGGGCACTATTTCCGTCCCTTTCAAAAATATCATTGTAACCACTCTAGATGATAGCATAATTTTGCTAGGAGAATCCGAATTAGCTATCGTTGATTGTACGATAATGGAAGCTACTAGGTTTACCTTTTCCCAAGTGCCTGGAAAAATCAGTAAGATTGCCGCTCGATCTGTCGGTGACGGCACGTTGGAAATCTATTTCTCATCTGAAGACGGCGATCACTGTCACATCCACAAGGCATCGCTGTCTCTGCTTTTGCGAAAGGTATTTCCAAGCATTGTGGAATGATTTTTTTCATGGGTGTTTTCAGAGCCTCCTCGATCTCACAAATCGTCTTCAGGCAGCGGAATTATCTGGAGAGCAACAAAGGACGGAACTGCAAGTGAGTGACAATTTTACGATTCATAAACGATGATATTGATTCAGAAATATGCTGCTCACGAAAAGGAAACGAACGAAAAAATAGCCGCTTTGAACTCATCCGTCGCTCAGGAAAAGAAGGAGAACGCTGAAATGAAGAAGACCGTCGCCAATCTCCAGGCGAGCTTGGAAACACTGGAGAGGAAATACAGTAATGTTTTTCTCTTGGTATGTTTAATCCTCCACAAACCGAATTAAAATAATCATTTCAGTTGTCGAGGAAGAATTCGGGAGCTTGATTTTTGCAATTTATTACATTTGTTCATTTTGTAAACTATTTGTTCTCAATGAATATTCTTCTCTAGCACCACTAATATTTCATGTCAATGTCACATCACTAAATTCAAAATCTGATCGCTTATTTTGTAATCACTCGAGAGGAAATACACCATTGTTCTGCACATGGTATTTTCATTCCAAATGTAGTCGTGACCGAATAGCAGCGTTCCTAGATAAAAAGAAATAGTTTCTAAAGATAAAAATGACACGGGTTAATCGCATGTCAATTGGTTATTCCTCGTATTCACTATTCGTTGAACTTCGTTTCGTGTGCTGCAACTCGTATCTTTACGGTCTGTCAAGTTTCGAAGTTCTTCCGCTCAAAAGCTCATTTCTCTGAAGAAACTGTGAATTGACTCGTGGTTCTAAACCTGCTTATCAGTCTGGGTACTATTTTTGGATCATTTTTTCTTGATCGTTTTCACGATCAGCATACTATCTTTTCCCGGTTCTAATTGTCCTTAAGAATAGATGTGCAAAATATATCATTTTGAATAGCCTTAATCGCCCCTCTGGCTGTACCTCTCGTCGCACTTCGCCCCTTCTGGGACTGCTCATTCTTTTCGGCCGAGTACTGGCCCACTATTTCGGACCTTTTTGTTTTTGGAGCTGTCCATTTTTCTTGCAATTACTTCCGATTAATTTGTCATTTGCAATGTTCTTAGCGATAGTTTATCGCGAACCGAAAGACGCGATACCCTTCTTCAGATGGACAATAGATTGCTTGCGTTCGAACAACTTCGCGGGGACAGTCGCGCATTCCCGTTACATACCAGCAGAATATGTTTTTTGTCTGGGTCATATAAGAAAAAGGGTTGGCCCCATCAGGCTTCTGGGGTGGATCCAGGACGGCCAGGCACCTCATTAGCATTTCCCCTTCCGGCGTTGCAAAGCGTTTATCCGGTCGTATTACCTACATGATCTAGTCACTACCGATTCTCATTTCTGGCACCTCGGTAGCCGCGGCCGGAATTGAACCGTTGATGGAATGCCTGAGAGGGTAGCCGTCTACCACTGCACCAGTCTCGCAACCTAGTACTTATTTTTCTCCATATTCGACTGTGCAACAAAACACTTTCCAAAAAATTTTGAAACCCATCGATAGTCATAAAATGCTGTCAAGTTCGGTACCGATTATTGGAAAAATGACCTGATCTGTGAAATGAAAAGTGATATGTTTTGGAAAATATAAAATTAAGGTCCCTTCAACTGCGCTACAGCCTGTACAACCAATTTATTGAAACTTTTCCATTCTGCGTACCTCAAAATGCCCACACCGCAATATCCAAAATAATCGATATTTGGTTACATTCCCTAGTACTCCTTTAAATCCGACTCTTGACGCCACAATGTTTGTTACTGTATTTTGGGCATGCCCAAACTGGCCTTTGACACAGATAAAATTGTTACAAATCTCCGCGCGAGTTTTGTCGCAAAAATCGACGTTTCAGCGAAGTACAATTATTTTTTCAGATGGACGAGACACCTTCGCTCAAGTTCAATCCGATTCGAAACGGAGAGAATGAAATTTTCCCTCCCCTTAGCGGAATATGTTTCCTGGACGGTCATCCCGATCTTCTGCACATCAAGAGACTAACAAAAACTGGAGAGGAGACAAAGTTTATCCGCGTCGGCACCTTTAGGTCTGTTTTTTTGTTTTGAAATAATTAGTAGTTCATTACAGAAATGGAATAGAATGCACGTTATTCGAGACGGATGCGCCCAACGATAAAGACTAGACCTGGAAGTGTTATGGAAATACGATCAGTAATACTTGGCGAGAATCAAATAGAGTAACTCTCATAATCTACGAAAAAGGATCTTTCCGCGTCGAAAACGTAAGTAAATTGTTCTCATTCTTTGGTCCACAAATTTCAGGTCACATCACCGCGGGAGGGAATTAAGGATTTCATCCGAGTTGGGGGTTCCGACCATTTTAGCTACACCAAGAATCTAAAAATAATAGAATCAAATTTGCGGTGGAACTTTTTTCGCGGCTGTCGGAAATTGCAGTGGAATTGTTTTCTCGGCTGTCGGTCATTTTTCTTTCATATCGTGGACCAATGCATTGTAATGTGCCAAGTATTTGACGTATCCACAACAGTTCTTGTTTACGAACTCGTTAACGGCGCCTATCGAGAAAGAGGTCATGCTTCCCTTTCCTTCAAAACTTTCGCTGTGGCCACGCTAGGTCTTAATTACATCATGTGTATAGGAGCCTCGGAATTAGCTGTTATCGATTGCACTCGAGTGGAAGCTGCTTGGTTCAAATTTTGTATATCGCCTGGAGAAATCAACAGAATAGCCTCTCGATTCGTCGGGGACGACGCTGTTGAAATCTACTTTTCAATCAGAGAATACACCATCTACAAGACATCGCTCTCTCTTCAAGAACTAACGGCACGCTTAAAATCGCATAAATTCACCAAGGTATTTTCCAGTTGGATATAACTGGGTATATATCTATAACAGGGGTTGAAATAAAAAAATAGAATTTGCAGAGTGAGAGATAACGTAAAAGGAGAGATGCAGGTTGCAATCAAAAGTGTGTCTCTCGTTTTGCATTCTCTATCGCTCCCAAATTCTATTTTTATCTCAATCCCCGTTATATGAGTGCTTTTAGAGTATAAATATCCTCGAGCTCACCAATCGCCTCCACTCAACTGAAATATCTGGAGAAGAGCTGCGAATGGAACTCGATGCTTTACAGGATGTGACTGAAAATTCCTCTTAAAATTAATCAAACCTTCCAGGGATATGAAGCTCTAACAGCTGAGAAAGCTCGGGAGAAGAATGCAAATGCTGAAATGAAGGAGAAAATGGAAACCTTGGAATCAACAGTGGCCAATCTTAAGGCGAGCTTGCACTTTCCAATTCAAAGACGATGAAAACGTTTCAGAGAAATGTGACACTCGAAGCGGAGAAAACCCGAGTTGAGAAGGAAAATACTGAAATGAAGGAAACAGTGGCTGCATTGAACTCGACCGTCGCCAATCTCCAGTCTTGCTTGGAAGCACTCGAGAAAAAATATACCAATGTCCTTATCGCGGTAAGTTTCTTTCTCAACGTTTCTTGGAACAAAATATTTTAATTGCAGCTGTCGAAGAAGTAATCGTGGGATAGGTTGATTCGGCGAGCTGAACGAGAATAGTGGTTTTCGCAGCTTCGTTCTAATGATTCTCGTGGTTTTTCGGTTATTGTTCCAGTTCATCTTTCTTGCTCTATTTTGCATTTTTAGCCTTAAAATAAGTATTTCTGAATTATGCATTGAAATGTTGAAGGAAGCTCTGTTAAATTAATTATCGTCTGGCGTCAAGCTCTTGCTCTTAATCTCATTTGATAGCTTTTCGACAACATGTCTTTCCAGTGTGCGATTCTTCAGTGGAGCGAGGTGTTACTGTAATGGAAATTTCCGCCGATGTTTAACTTTCTCTTCCTTCCCGTTCAAATTTCTATGATGGGGGAATTGGATAGGGTGCATTTTATTAACTTTACCGTCAATTTTTGTCTATATGACTGGGAGTTGATGGTAGGACAGCAAGGAAATTCTTTCCAAATGCTTCTATTTTTCATTACTCTTCAAGACGAAGCCGATCTCTTTTTGAATTGCAGAACATCGAACTTTTCGAACTTACAATTAGTTTCTCATATAACACGCTCTATTGTCGACGGAATTAACCATACGAAATGTACGCTGGTCGCCCTCCTCACTAAACGCAGTAATAATGGTAAAAATCGCACGCTAACAGGCCGCCCAGCCCTATCAAAGCACGATTCGAGAAACACCTCTCACAAGCTCAAGCTGGCGCCGTTTTAATTTATTTATTTCGCATTCCAGCGCCCGATAAACCATATTTACTGCGTTTAGTGAGGAGTTCGACAACCATATTTACTGCGTTTAGTGAGGAGTTCCGTTCATTCCGCATGGTTAATTTCATTGACAATATTTTCACATCACGCACGAAATATTTCCGCTTTTATATGCGCTTCACAAATCCCAAACTTTATCATTTCGAAGACTTGCATTGTGTAAATTTCATTGTGTAAAAAAGCATTGTGTAAGAAGGCATAAGGTAATTCTTCGTCCCCCGGGCATCCTCTAAGGTGCCAATTAATTTACGATTTGTACTGTTCTTTACTCAAGTTTTGTCGCGAATACATAGAAGTACATATAATTCGCTTCTTCAGATGGACGATCCACCTTCGCCCTCGTTCCACCCGATTCGAAATGGAGAGAGCGACAATTTTCCGTCATCAGCCACAGGAATATGTTTCCTGGACGGCCATCCGGATCTTCTGCACGTTTCGAAAATATCCAGAAAAGACCAAACAAAATTTATCCGCGTCGGTACCTACAGGTAAGCCATTGATCCTTTCTGATTCACCATTTCTTTACAGGAATGGAAAAATGTGCGCGCTATTCGAGACTGAAGCGCCCAATGACAAAAATTGGGGATCATGTTGTAATGGAAATACGATGAGCATTACTCACCGCGATTCCAACACCGGAACTGCTATTTTCTACGAAAATGGATCCTTCCGATCTGAGAATGTAAGTCAATTGCTCTCATTCTTTGATCTCCAAATTTCAGGTCACTCTCAAGCGGGACGGGACTTGGGACTTCATTAGAGCAGCTGGTTCCGACTATTTTCACTGCGACGAGGAGGAGATCATATCTACAAATTCAACTCCAACTTTACTGCATTTGGAATTTCTTCCCAGATGCCGGTCTTATTATATTCGTGTTGTGGGCCAATGCATTGCAATTTGTCAAGATTGCGACGAATCGTCAACATTTGTCACGTACGAACTCGATAATGGTGCATACCGAGAAAGAGGCCATATTTCCGTTCCCTTCAACGCTATCGATGTTGTCACTCTAGGCGACAATTATATCGTGTTGTTAGGATCTTCTGAGTTAGCTGTTGTGGACTGTACTCGAATGGAAGCTGCTAGGTTTACCTTTTCCCAAGTGACTGGCACCATATTCCGCTTGGCCGCTCGATTTCTCGGAGATGACTCTATGGAAATCTACTTCTCAACTTCACACGAAGATCGATGCAGAATCTACAAAGTTTCACTGTCTCATCAAGTACTGAAGGCACGATTTGAATCGGAAAGGAACAAGAAGGTATCGTTCAAAACAAAGAAACATGGATCAGATTCGGTTTCAGAGCAACCTCGACCTCTCCAATCGCCTACGAACAGCGGAACAATCTGTGCAGCGGTCGCGAAAGGTAAGGTTCTACAGAAAATGCCTCAAAATTCTTCAGTAGAGATAACGAAAGTATTGCAGAGACATGCAGCTCAAGACAAAGAAATTGCTGAAACGAAGGAGAAAATGGCCAAGTTGGAATCGCACGCCGTTGAAGAAAAGAAGAAGAACGCCCAATTGGAAGAAACAGTGGCCACGTTGCAAGCGCGCTTGGAAGCACTGGAGAAGAAATACACCACTGTTCTTCTCATGGTAATTTTAATTCCTAGTATTGTTGAGAACTATTTTATTTCAGGTTGCAGAGAAGTAATTGAGGAAATTTTCGCTTATTTGTGGTGTCACTTAGCATTTTTAAAAATTGTTTTCGATCAGCAATAAAAAGATACATGGTTTCGACATTCTGTTTGTTCAAAATGCCTACGTGCTCTGCTCGGAGCTTGTACACACTCTGAACGGCTGCGAACGAAGACCAGCCGAAATCCGAGCTGCAGAATCAGAAATTTGGCATTTAAACATCTGTTTGTGCTATTTTATACGGGACAGAGTACGGGTTTCCTTGTAGATGTCGGTGATGATCATAGTTTTAGGGTCTTTGTAGACCCGGCAGTGGAATTATAGCCGTATCCGTTATGGATAAGGTATGAGAATAGTTTCTGGTATCGAAAAGATTCCTGGATACGGGGGACAACGATGCCTTTTTCAAACGAGAACGGAATGGTTTCGTGAGGAGGTGACGATTGGCTCTCATCTCCATACGGCTTGCCTCTCCACAAGGTTGCATTGTGGCACTACATTTCCTTTTTTCGTCATACCTTTTTTTCGAAAGAAACTTCCAACGAACATTCATCGTCAGTTCTGCTGACGCCTTGGAAATTTATCGACAGTTTCGTTCCGGTCTTGAATTGTCCTGGAACGATTATATCGCATCGTGGGCTTCGATACTACCAAGACTTGAGTCACTGGAATCAGTGACTATTGCGTCTCACCACAGAACTTCTAAATTGGCGTTCCGTTACACTGCGGTTAACGAGTCGAATTTTATGAAGCTAGTTTTATCTACCTTTGCAGTTCGACAAGTAGGAATCGTTCACCACAGTGTCGCGGAGCGCCAATTTAGAAGTTCTGTTGGGCGGCAGAATGAATAGAATCGAATCACGCGATGGGGGTATGGCAAGGCAAACACGCCAGTAAAGATAAGGCCAATTCGTGCCATGACGCCTAATCAATGTATCGACGTGTCCGTTACTTCACTGCGAATCCTTTGCTTTTGCACGCATATTCTGTAACAGTACGCAGTGAATCCATGGAATCAAGTTATCGCTAAATTGTAATGACTTTCAACGCGAATTTAAGATGGACGATCCACCTTCGCTCACGTTCCGCCCTATTAGCAATGGAAAGAAAAATATATTCCCTTCCGCCGCCTCTGCGATATTTTTCCTGGACGGCCATCCTGAACTTCTCCACATCTGGAAAATACATGGAACTGGAAATCAACCTGACAAGTTTGACATAGTGACATTCAGGTCAGTCATTGATCCATGCCAAGGTGCAGAAATTCTAAGATCAAATAATATACATTGTTTCTGAAAACATAACTATTGCATGGACAACGGTGTTTAAATTCCCCCTATCTTTCTCTGCATAGCGCTCGATTGATCTACCGTTTGCGCGCTGCGAATTCGCTGAATCTGGCCCACCCACGTCCATAAGGCCGCTGTGAAAAACGAGAGATTGTCTATAAATATTATCACCGTTCTGGTTCTTGGCAATAGCAAGCAAACATCCCGGCGGCTTATATAAAAATTTAGAAAATAAGATGTTTCATTTCAGAAATGGAACATACCAGACCGTTTTCGAGCTGGAAGCATGCAAGGGTTCGAATTGGCATTATTACTGTACTGGAACTGCGATCAGTATCACTTACCCCGATTCTAACACCGGAACGTTCATTGTGTATGAAAATGGATCTTTTCGCACCGAGAACGTATGTCATCTCCATCGCTTTTCAGTCTGCAAAGTTCAGGTCACACCACCCCGGGAGGGAATTTGGAATTTCTATCGCACAGGGGGATGCAATTATTTTTGGTATAACGGGGAACTAGTGTCATCAAATTCGCACCAAGCTCCACTACATTGGAAATTTCTTCCCGGCTGCCAGACATATTATGCCCAAATAGTGGGACAATTCTTTGCAGTGCATCATCTGTTTGATGATTCCACGATCATTGTGATTTACGAACTCAATAATGGAGCTGATCGAGAAAGAGGCCATGTTTCCATTCCCTTCAAATAATTATCTTATTCCTCTCTTGGTAACCGATTCTTGCTGTTTCTAGGAGCTTCACAAATAGCTATTACTGATTGCATAAGAATTGAAGCTGTCATTTATATATTTTCCAAAATGCCTGAGATCTATCAGAGACTCGCAGCAAGATTTTTGGATGATGACACTGTGGAAATCTACTTCCCCGCTCGTCAAGCAGGTCAATGTATCATCTTCAAGACCTCACTATCTCTTCAAGCGATGAGTTGACGCTTTGAAAAACGAACGGAGCATGAAGATCTTCAGAAAGTGAGGAACCATTTCGTTTTCAAAGACAGAAGGAAATGTTTTAGAGACATGCAGCTCTCGTTGCTGAAAAAGCTCAAGATGTGAAGAAGATTTCCGAATTGAAGGCGAAACTCAAAGAAGCAAATGAGAAGATCTTAGCTTTGGAAAAGAATCTCCAGGCTTGTTTTGAAACACTATAGAAACACAATATATTTCTTAAATCCAGTACTTCTGTCTCTTTTCAGCTCAATTTCCGGCAAAAACACGCGACCGCACTTTTCGGCGGCGTCTCAATTCATTCACATACAGATCAAGAGGCAAGTTGTTAGCAACAGCAATCTTATGCAATAATCTTATTTTTATCAGCCTGTCGATTCACTGACTGTTGTATCTGGTGAGGATTGCACAGAACAAGAGCCTGCAACCGAAGTTTCCATTACTCAGTTTTAAATCACACAAAGTAAGGAATCAGGAAAGCCTGCCTATCAACTCCTTGCTGTTTCAGATACAGGCTGCTCTTCAACGGGAGAACGCATATGGAGATAGGCGAAGCAGAAGGCCTAAGAGATGTAGGAACAAATGTCAGCACCTGAAGAAATGATCGAGTAGTTCAAAACGAAGTGACATTCTGTACTGTCAGATGATCCGTTTCAGTATTGTATAACATTTCTACTTCAGCTGTCGTATTGTTGTGATATTCGTTGAATTGATTTTTTTCCGTTGTTTTAAATTGATTTTGTTGCCGATGAAGGATGTTTTCCTAGAGCAATAGATGAAGGAAGAAAAAATGGGCGCTGAAAGAAGATCGTGGATTCGTGGCAAAGCAACTTCTAACTATTCTTTACAAATTCAAGACGGATCCACCCTGTCACTATTCGCTAACCGCAGTAAGCACTTAAAGAAGGAGTAGGAGGAAGATTCCGGTCCGTAAAACTGCTGTGGCCAAAATATTCTAAAATGTAGACATAGGCGAAAGTGCACTTGCACTTTCGCCTGTGTCTGTATTTTAGAATGTTTTGGCGACATCTGTTTTACGGACCTGAATCTTCCTCCTACTCCTTCTTTAAACACCCCTCTGGCTCTTGGCAATACTCCTCCCGCCGAGATCAAAGAGGAACCAGATGATGACTATGGAGAGGTAAAGAAGGAAGAGGAAGAAGGCCCTCCAGTTGTCCCCACCAAGCGACGCCGTGTATAGAATGAAATCATTTTGAAAACATTGTTTATTTTCGTGCAGAACGCCAATAAATTGTCAAGAGATAAAGAAATGGCGATAAATGTTTTGTATGTGTGTGTCATTATGCGAAGAACACTGTAGGATACCGATTAAAATTTTATCTTTAAATAAAATTATGACATGGGGAGTTGAGGAGAGAGAGAGCGAAGAGGTGGAAAACAGGAGATGATAAGAGCGGAAGATAAGGAGCTCCTGCCCCTCCTCTTCTACTTCTTTCTTTCCTTCTTTCTTGTCGTCTTCCTTCTTCTCTTCTTCGCCGCCGCCGACGTCTCTTCCGTCCAGTGACGATTCCTCTGAAGAGGGGTACGGTATGTTAAGAAAAAAGTACGGTGGGTCAGGCGAAAGATGAGAGAGGAGAAGGGGAGAAGAACGGGAAGACGATGATGAGAGAGAGGGGGGAGGGGGAGAGCAGAAGAGGAGGAGGAGGAAGAAGAGTAGGAGAAAGGAGGGAAGAGTAGGAAAACAGGAGAGTATGATAACAGAAGGGGAATTAAAGAAGGTGTAATAGGAAAATCTGGGTCATATAAGTGACCTAGTACATATTTTTCTCCATGTTCGACTTACCAGGGAAGTTCGCGGACCGACTATGGAAAAGCGAAACGAGAGTAGGTGCATTCGAAAGAGCGTCAAAAACTAAGTAGGAATAAGTCATTCATTTTTGCAAAATAGCATCTGACGAGCCGCGGCTATCAATAATAGACTCGCATTTTGGCCCATTTGAGACAGT
>JACMIG010002822.1:0-13973 GCA_014805385.1 Levipalatum texanum | reverse complement strand
GAGGGGGAGAGGGAAGGGAAGGGGGAGGGGGAGGAGCACCTTCGTCGATCAACTTGAAGCATGCTCCCGCGCAGCAGGTGAGTCCCCAGTCGCAGTTGTGGTAGTCCCTCCCCATGCAGGTGTAGCATGACTGGGAAGAACCCTTTCCCTCCCTCCCCCTCTCCCTCCTCACGAGAGTCCTCTTGTCCTTGTTCTGCGTGCAGTTGGGCATGTACATGGCGGCGGAGGCGGCATCTGCAGACCTCCTCCTCTACCCCCTCCACTCCTCCCTCCTCCCCTCCCTTTTCTCTCCACTTACCAATGGCCACGAGGACGACGACCACGGCGAGGGCCTTCATACTGGGGAGAATCTGCAACTGAGAATGACTGTTGTTGTTGGTAGGGACGGAAAAGCGAGTAAGCACATGAGGAGTGAGAGTGAATGGAGAGAGAGAGAGAGGGAGGAGGGGGAGGGGGGAGGGAGGAGAGGTGTGGAAGGGGCGATCACTCGAGAGATGGACTACCTCCCATTATGGGGAGCGATCGACTGCCAGTCGACAGGTTACCCCCATCAGAAGGGGGACCATGGAAGGAGGGAAGGAGGCCCCACGAGGAGTGACGAATCGATTGACGAGTGGAGACATTCGTGTTCTGGCCTTCTGCAATGGCACTTAGACTGGGCAAGTGCTCAGTGGGGGGGAGGGGCAACTCGAGACGGCCACTCCTCAACCTTCCCTCCTCCCCTTCCTCCCCTCGGACACACTGATACCGCTCCCCTTCCTTCCGCTACTTGTGTAAAAGGTCTGATTTTGCATTGCGCGCTCCCTCTCGTGGGGGGTCTCCATCTGCGAGGCATCCATCAAATAAGCCCTTTGACCTGCCGCGCGCTCCCACTCCAAATACCGTACTTAACAAACGTCAAGCGACCATTATCAAAGTAAACGGATTTTGTAGCCCATTGTAACTTTGTTTTCAACGAATGGCGAAGTTGTTGTTCCAGGGATGGAAGGGGAGGCGACCTCGTCCCTGTCTTCTTCCTCCGTCGACGAGGCCTCCACCAAGAGGAAGGTCACCCACACTCTCACATCGGGATACTCCGGTTGGTTCTTTCCCCTTTATCCGTTCAACTTGGCCTTCAGACCATGTTCGAGTTCCGAACGTCATCGTTATGGTGGGACTCCCTGCGCGTGGCAAGACATACATCTCCAAGAAGCTCTGCAGGTACCTCAAGTGGGTCGGCATCAAAACCAAAGGTAAAGGCTTCTCGATACATTTCTATTCTGGGGGACGCTGTTTCAGTATTCAACGTGGGTGAGTATCGGAGGAAGGAGGAAACGGCGTCGGATGCGACGCATGGGGCGAATGCCACCTTTTTCTCCCCCGACAACGCGGATGCACTTCGAGTTAGGCAGTGAGTTACCCTTCCCCTCCGCATTTCAGTCCCCCCTCCAGAGAATCTGCTCGTCGGGCGATGGAGGACATGGCGGCTTACCTGGACAGCGGCGTCAGCACCGTCGCCATTTTTGATGCCACCAATACGACGAGGCAGAGGAGACAATGGGTCATTGACTTCTGCGATGAGAAGGGGTAATCCCCTGCTGCTCTGCTTTTACTTAGGAAGATGATACAGATTCCGCTGTTTCTTCATTGAATCCGTCTGCGACGACCCCGCGATAATCATGGCCAACGTCACGGACGTCAAAGTGAGCACTTTTGACTACAATAAGAAAATGAATATAAATCGGAATTAAAGGCTACTTTTAGGTGAACTCGCCCGACTACAAGGGAGTGATGTCCGCGGAGCAGGCTAAGGACGACTTTATGAAGAGGATCGATAACTACAAGAGGCAGTACGAGCCCATGTGCAACGAAAGAGATGGTCTACTGAGCTTCATCAAGGTATGAGTGAGACGAACGTAAGGCTGGGGAGAGAGAGAGAGACGGAAAATTGCGTGATGGGAATAAAACGGCTCGATTCCCTTTCGTCAGACGATGCTCTCCTCCAGCAACTGGCCATGAATTGTGGATGAGACTCGGACAGATGAGATGGCCCCTGCAGGTCATCAATGCTGGCCGCTCCTTCTATGTCAATCGAGTGAATGGCCACGTGCAGTCGAGGGTCATCTACTTCCTCATGAACATACACCTCCTACCAAGATGCATCTACATCACTCGAGTTTGGAAAAATTTCAAATTTTCTTGAATATTGCTACGATCTGTCATCGAGCGGACATGTGTGAAGAGTGATTCCAGCACGGAGAAAGCGAGTACAATCGAATGGGGCGACTGGGCGGCGATTCGCCACTCACCGAAGACGGAGAGGAATATGCCGCTGCTCTCGCTGAATTCTTCCGCGGAGAAAGGGTACAGGTATGCAAGCCCATGTTCTAGAGCATGAATTGTGTTTCCCTCGGCGATCACCGCGCATTTTGGCTCTTTACTACTATCTAAAGAAAACAACGAATATTTGAAATGTCACAATTCTTATGGCAATCGAATACGTGCACAAGGAGCAGACAAGTAGCTGAATTAGTTGCAAACCCCATGTTGGAATCGAATGAGCATTTACGAATACCTTACGTCATTGTCCAGTTCGCTAATCGGCTCCTCCCTCCTAAATAGTGCTAATTCGAAGAGAAGACAATAAAATGGAAAGGATAGACTCTGCCTGTTATACTCTAGGAAGATTGTGTTCTGTATCTGAGGATCCTGATTGAGGACCTTCGCGCGTGGTCGTCTCAGAAGATTCGGGCAGTGCAGACTGCCGCAGGACTCAAGGGACTCTCCCCAAACGTCGAATACTGGAAGGTATTCCATCCCGCGTCCTCTCCTCCAATTGCTCCATAGGCACTCGATGAAATCGATGCCGGCATCTGCGAGGGACTCACGTACGAAGACATCGAGACGAGGTTGGAGGGTGGGGGCAAAGTAGTATTCCCTTATCCTCCAGGTATCCGAAGCAGGCGGAAGACCGGGCGAGGGACAAGTATCACTATCGATTCCCCTCCGGCGAGAGTTACGAGGACGTCGTCGCCAGGCTCGAGCCAGTGATAATGGAACTGGAGAGACAGGTGCATCTATCCCTTCTCATCTCCTCTAATTCTCCTTGAGGGTAACGTCCTCGTCGTCTCCCACCAGGCAGTCCTCCGCTGTATCCTGGCCTACTTTTCTGATCGCCCTCTGGACGAACTTCCCTTTATCGACCTGCCCCTCCACACCCTCGTCAAGCTCACCCCGAGGGCCTACCACTGCGACCAGACCGTGTACAAGTACGATGTGGAGAGGAGGACTGTGAGTTGCGAATAAGATGATAGCCTCGACCGTATCGCCGTAGCGATATCCCAGAATGATCTATGTAACTGCGATTGCAGTGGACGGCTGCTGAGAATGGACTGGGAGTATGCGAGTCCCCAAGAACAAGCGTGGACGGCATTTAACGGTGCACCTTATTTTCACTACTGTAAATTCTAAGCTCTCCCCTCCCAAGGTTCTATGGACGATGGAATATTTTGTTACTTATTGTATAGATCTTTTTTGTTGCTAGGCTCCTATTTTTTTTTATTGAAAACCGATGATCTAATCATTCATTATCCGCGTGCTCACTAAATTCTGATTGCCAACTTCCGATACATACCATGAAGATTAAACCTCGTATTTATCGACGCTGTCACAACCCGATAACATTGAATCGAAACTACTGTAGCAAAACCAGCAACAATTGTACAAGTTTAACAAACTCAACAGTCAACAGTTCTACTGTCTAGAACTCATTGGCGAGAAGGCATCGGAGCCTCGGGGCGAGGTAGAGACGGGGAAGGAAGGCGACGCCCGCACTCGACACGCTCTCTAACTCCAGTTTGTACCTCCGTTGTCTCATCTCGTCGATCTCCTTGACTACCTCCTCCTCCCTCAGCAACTCCGCCCGTCGACGGACCTTGACTGCCTTCTTGTAGTCGCCGTGTGGGATGGGCAGTCGCTGGTCGTCGGGGAGGGGGATGAGCCCTCCCTCGCTCGGACGAAGTCCTAGCCACTCCATCGAAGCTACACGCGCACCTCGAGTCTCCGCCCGCGTCTGAGAGAGGAAAGGGTAAGGGAGGGGCGCGGCCACCCACCTTCCCACCACCGTATTTGAACGTCAGGAAGATCTCAATCCCGTGTACATCGGCATCGAAGAGGCCGAAGACGCGGATGTTGAGGCAGTCAACCAACTTGCGAAGGAACTGCCGCGTCACTATGTCCGGGTAGCCCTTGCCCTGGGAGAAGAATGGAAGAGAGGGAAGGGAAGGGTACCGTAACTATGATACTCCGTGGATAGAGGCTGTGGAAGGAGTCGTCGATGAGCTTCTGGAAGGTGGCGTCTTTCTCGACGACGAGGATGAAGGCTGCATCGGAGGAGGGACGGGCAAGGAGGAGGGAGTCGGAGATGAGGACGGGCTCAGTCCAGCAGTTGACAGGCACAGCCTCTTCCCGCCCTCCCACATGAGTGAAGGAAAGGGAGCCGAAGACGAGGCCCTTGCTGCTTGACAGCAGATTCAGCTCGGAGCGGGGGCAGTTGAGGAGGTCGCAGAGGTCGGCGATCGATCGTGTGAGAGTCTCCTGTCGGTGGTAGAGGTGCTTGTGGTCGTAGTAGAGGTCCCTCAATAACAAGGCGTATTGTAACCACTTGGAGAGACTCGCCTTATGGTACTCTTCTGATTGCACTGTAATAGTTGGTAGCACTGTGAGAGGGCCTTGAGATTGTGGGAGAGCTTGACGACGTGCCTGCGGGGGTAGAGGAGCTGAGGATCTGCAGGGTCAGCAGAACTGCAATAAAGGCTGTTCAGTCAGACAATGATAACATACGATCGGAGGGTTATTCGTTTGGAGTGTGGGGCGGCGATCTGCGTCACCAAGTCCTCGACCATCCACTCAATCGTACGCAGAATGCGCTCCCTCTCCGTCATCTGCCGTGCCTCCTCACTCTCCATTTCCTCTCGCCTCTCTAGGTATACCAGCGAATCCCCAGCACACTCCACAATCAAATCGTTAGAGTAAGTATTACATTTATTATTAAACAGTGAAAAATCAAGAATGTATTGCATAATACCGATAAAGGTAGTGAATGATATGTAGCATGTACAAGTGTCAGGAATGTAAAACCGCAATATGTGCAAAGATTACGATATTAACTGCGTTATGCGCACTTTCCTCTTGACCGCGTTCGAAAAGCAATTGTTATACTTGTAGTGGAGGGGAATAGAGGAATCGGAGGAGGGGGTGAAGGAGCCGAGGCCGGCAGTCGGAGTGGGGCGAGTGGATGGAAGATTCTCCTGGCCATGGACTCTTCCTGCTGGTGTAGGGGTAGCCGAGGGAGCCTGACGAACAGAGGAGAGCAGCACCTGGGAAAATAGGGGATGGGGAAGAAGGGAGAGAAAGGCTGACCTCGTGGGCCAGCATCTTCCTGATCGCGTTGTTGAGCATCGGTCGATGGGGAGTCGACGAGAGGGCGAACATAGTGAGGACGTCGATCGGCCTGGAGACTCTCGAATGGATAGGGAGAGGGAAGGACTTACGGGGAGAATGTGTACTGAACTACTCCCTCCGTGGAGAGGGCAACGAAGGTGAGACCCATAGAACGAAGGCCCCTCACCACTTCGCCCACCACCCACTGCTCCTGGCGGGAGAGCAAGGACGTGTTGGCCTGTAAGGAGATGAGTACTTGAGTGAGGGAGGGGGCACCGATTTGATGGGCGGCTGGAGGACAGTGACTGCGAGGGGGAGGACATCGAGGAGGAGAGGAGAAGGACCCACGGCCATTCGCAGATTCGCCCGCACTCCGTCCAGAGTCTCCTGTAAACGAGCACCCCATTCAGATGAATATCCAACAGGACCTACAGTGGACTGTCGCTGCCTCAGTGCGAAGGACTGCGGAGCGTTGGGGAATTGGAGTTGAGCCCTGTGGTGGATGGAAGTGTGGAAGGAAGGCAGGAAGGGGAGTACTTCTGGTGGGTGGCGATGGCTACGTGAAGGGAGAGGATGCAGGGTCCCGTGTAGCGAGCGATAGAAAAGTTCTTCGTGGCTGCGATGACGTAGGAGAATCCATCGAGGGAGGAGAAGGAAGAGGAGGCGGCAACGAGGACATCTCAAGGACCACGCTCTCAATCCCCCCATAACTAGTGGAGGACTCACTAGTTGTAAGATTGGGGATGGAGGTGTAGTTGTGGTGGAGGCCAGTGAGAAGCCTCTCCGTGTCTTCCTCCATCGCAATTCTCTCGATGGCCGCCAGTCGCTGTTTGAGTGGGAGGAGCATTCCCTTGCTGAAGGGTGGAGTAGAGGAGGGAGGGGAGGGTGGGGGGCACCCGTCATGGTGTCGAGTCAGTTCGAGCACGGAGCTCCAGAGATGGAAGAGGTTGCAGGAGGGAGGCTTGGCCCTCTCCACGGCCTTCTCCACTTCTGCTACTCCCACACTGCGACCCTGCGCGAGTGCTCCGCTCGCAACGTACTGTAAACGGAACCAGTGAGTCCTTACACCCATCAGGCAAGGCATATACGATTCACAGGCGGGCCCGTGTCTAGTGTACCGAAATCTGACGATTTAAAGTTCTGACTCTCCAGACAGACGGAGTGTCTGATTTCATTTTTGCGAGATACAGTTACTTGGAATAATAATGAATATTCATTTCGCATGTAAATATTGCTCGTGTCTATACGAGACGAGATAAAAAGGGAGACGCCCGTCAGTCGGTATTCTTTCACTCCCCGAAGCAGTCGCTCCTCCATCCCCTCCACTCGCCATTCTCGCCCCTTCCTCCCCTTTCTTTATTCGTCGATCGCTGTTCGTCCCTTCTCATTTTCGGTTGGTTTCTTTCTCATATTCTCGGTTTCCTTATCGCTTTCACTCTATTCCTTTTCAGAACCCTGCCAACGTCCCGTGGTCGCTGGCTCCCACTCCAGTTGTTAAGCATCGAATACCCGCCCCTTTCAAATCCGATCTGACGCCTCATCGTGGCGAAAGGGTGAACGTTTTGGGTGTTCGCACTCAAAACGGCCAAGTCAGACGGTCCCACCGGATCCCTTGTATTTCGGGCCACGTCCCGTTTGCAAGCCGGATACGGTGGTTGCCTGCCTATGTCCCTTGTATTTCGGGCCACGTCCCGTTTGCAAGCCGGATACGGTGGTTGCCTGCCTATGTCCCTTGTATTTCGGGCCACGTCCCGTTTGCAAGCCGGATACGGTGGTTGCCTGCCTATGTCCCTTGTATTTCGGGCCACGTCCCGTTTGCAAGCCGGGTACGGTGGATGCCGGCATCTGAATGGGGCTGGCCACCCCATTCAGTGTAAGCCCGACCCTTTCAAATCCTATCTGACGCCTCAGCGTGGCGAAAGGGTGAAACGTTTTGAGTGATCTCACTCAAAGCGGCCAAGTCAGAAGGTGTTTACATCCATCGAGAACTGTTGATTCTCTTTAGACTCTTTCTAGACCCACATTGAACGTTTGCAATGAAATGGCTGCGCGTGGGGGCTGAGGCGACTGACCTGGAGAATGTTGAGGGAGAGGCGGACGTCGGCTTGCACTCTCTTGACGAGAGTCTCCACTGCCGATCTCTCGATTGAAGCTCCTTCTCGAGAGCAGATCTACAGGGGAGAAATAATTGATGTGTGAGGGAGGAGCTGTGCCTCGAGGAGTCTCTCTGCTATCCGAGTGGGCTTCGTGGGTGGCATCTGAACGTTGAGCGCAATGGCACGCAGTTCGCGGAGGGCGGGAGTGTATCTGGAATTGGGATAAATTATCGTCGCCCTTGTACGAGAACGAACAGATTATTGCAGATAGCAATGATCGGCCTTCGAATGGCCTTGTTGTCAGTGGCGGAGAGGGCCTTGACCAGCCACTTGATCGTGTCCACGGGGGCCCCGTCTATCTCATCGAGCACCAGACAATTCGGACGCCGTTCCTCAACCACCGGCCTCTCCCCTCCCCTCGTCTCTCTTCTCTCTTCTCACCCCCATGACAGTCCTCTTTGACTGCACTGCCCCATCGATGACTCTCTCCATATCGGCAACGTTCCTGCTGTCACTGGCATTCAACTGAACGAGATCGTATCCGGTGAGTCGGGCGGCGACTCCCGCGAGGGTCGTCTTCCCCAGCCCCGCCGCCCCCGACAGAAGGAGGATCTGAGCGAGAGGGGAGGTAAGTGCATGATCTATGCCATTTGTCACCCTGTGAACGGGTCTCCGTGGTCTGGCCTCGTCGAGGGCAAATAGTTCACATTCTTTCTCATCCTCGCCCCGTGGAACTTCGGGTGGAATCTGACGGCGGAATACGCACTCGTCCCACAGTCGCAACCATCGGACAACTTGGCGATTAGTTTTCTGAATGACTACGGTAGCAGGGTGTAGATCAGAGCAATGGATACATCGGTGGAGAGAAGGTCGCTGAAGTTGCGTGGGGCGTACTTGTCCACCCAGAGTGCCCCACTTCCCTTCCATATTTCTTCGTTCGCCCTCGCCTCCTCCACCATCTGGCCGTGTCCCAGGAGGCGCTTTTCTCTACCAAAACGACCATATTACAATGGCAACTAGCGGCATACCGCAGCTCTCGAACTTCTTCCACGAGTTTCTCGATGGGAGTCGAAACCAGAGCCATCGAGCGGTGTCTGAAAACAAGTCCTAGTCACTTACATAGACGGAGTCTACGAAAAAAACAAGGACTGTCGAACGGAAAATGCAATTGAAGACAATGGAGTACACTATTAATAACGAACTGATCATGTAGCTTCCGCCTGTCCTGGTTGTTGACCCTCCTCCGCCTCGTCCGAATGTACATCCTGTAGCCGACCGTCTATTCATGTCCTTGCCCTCCTCACCGTTCGTCGTTGTCGTCGCTGCTGATTCCGACCCACGGGCATCCATCGAGTGGCGGCCTCTCCAGAATCTGCAATCTCCTCTTCCCGAATTCCAAAAAAAATCTCACAAAGGACTGGGGCCATCAAAACAATTAGATTCAAAGGCAAACGCACATAATGTACATCCTCCAGATGGTCCTGCTCTCCTTCTTCGATGGCCGAAACCTCGCCCCTATTCCTTTTTCTCGCCTCAACCCATCGTCAAACTTTGAACTCGAGACGATCACCTCGATAATTCTGGCGGACAATCTGTCGATAACGATTTCATCTTGAATGGTGCGAATTCTCTTGGCCTCGTTTTCATGGAGAGCGCACTCCACCCTCATGTGCCAGTCTGCAACTAGAATAACCCTAGTTCCTCACACATCTCCAACCAATGGGATGGATAAATACAGAGTCGGGAGGCGCATTTTCCATCTCCTCTCTCATTCTCTTCCTTCTGCCCGCATTTTCGTTGAGTGCCGTCAGGGCGCTGGTCCCGCCGTCGTCGTCATTCGATGGGTATCCCAATGGTTCGTCGTAATCGAACGACCCTACCACATTGAATTCGTCTTCCATCTGCGCATGTCCATTCACAATTTCAGTTCCAACCAAAATACTCGGACGTCTTGGTGAACATCTTATGTACATGTGAATCCAACTTTGTACGAAAAGCCATAAAAACCGTACTTTATTGAAAATTTACTATTTAAAACAATTCTAACGAAAGAAGGCATGATTCCTCTCACATCAACTCGGTGATTTGGACTCGCTCCTCAGTAGCAAAGTCAACATGTGCGTAAGTTGCGAATGAGCGTGCCCGATAAGGATTACGACAATTTATACACTTATTCATTTGAAACGTAAAAGACTGCATATTAGACAAAGAAAAGACTTGAAAATGAGCAGACGGGGAGAAACACACCTATTCCGCGTAACAATACATCGGAAAGGATTTCGATGGGGCAGAGCTATCCTCATGACAAACGACGAGTTCTTATTAAAGTAATCGCTAGCTCGTGAAAACATTTCGCGATTGCCACAGCTGGCCGTTGTGCGCAAGCATAGCTCCGAATGATCTTTTGATAAAACCTATCAGGGATTCCAAACAAAACAGTTAAACACAACGACAGGGCGCAGTCCAGTTACCTATCCGTTATGTGTATCCACAACATGCACTCTCATAATTATTTTAATGTATATAACATCCAGGCAAAACAAAACATCAAGATGCATGAGAACGTTATGAGACAAAGCGAGTTCATGGAAGACGTGGGAACCGGACCGGGAACGAGAAGTTTTCGACCCATTTGCACGAGGCAGATCATAGCGTTATTAGAGTAGTTTAAATATGAACGGTACGACTAACTAATCGACCGATGTTGAAGCGTGTCGAAAGTGAGACAATGTATTGGCAGAAATAGTGATACGTGGAAATATGAGAATGTATACAGAGACGGCAAGCTGTAGATGCGCGAGAGGAAGAGATCTTATTGGTTGTTTTGGAAGCTCCCTCCCCTGCCTCGTCCCCCACGACCACCAAAAGTACCGCGCTGGCCTCTTCCACGGTAACCTCCGCGATTGCCTCCAGAAGTCTTTGGCTCTGAAATCGAAACCGAAACGCTGCCGTCAAAGCCGAATTGAGGCACGGGAAGCTTCAGAGTGTATGAGTTGGTGTCCTAAAATATAATTAATAAAAAAAACGTCAAACGACGCCCACATCTTTGGTGCACGCATCGAAGACCTTCTGCGCCTCGGCAGCGCTCTTCATCGTTATAAATGCAAAGGCAGCCATGGTACGTGAATCCGAAGGCATCGGCTTCTCGAACACCTTCCGAGGCACATGTACATTGTCAACTTCGCCGATTTCTGTAATGACTCTTGTACTTCATAGATGCCATAGCGTATTAACGAACTCTCACAAAAAAGCCGAAACACGTCCATAACTAACTGTTGAAAGCCGATCGGAGAACCTCTACGACGTTTGCCTCTTCGGAGGCGTCAGGAACAGTCACACGGGTGATACCGCCAATGTACAGTTTCGATCCACGCTCCGCTAAACATGAGCCATTTTTGGAGCGATTCCGGAAATTTTCTATTCCCAGAAATATAATTCGACATATTTTTGCATCTGCAAGAATGATTGCGCAATACCACTGGTAATGTAAAAGAATTTATGTAGATAGATCATAATGATGTTTCTCCGACAATGGCAATTTTCTTACTGGATGGATTCTAACACGCTTATTTAGTACCAAAAAAACATCCTCGAAAAGTTCATACGTGACTTCCGCCTGTCCTCCCGCAGTTCCTTCTGTCCATTCTGCACGGGAGTTGCTTCAACCACAGCGTTCCTCAAAGGAACGGGAGGCTGAGATGCCGGAGCGGGAGCGGACGGAGGTGACGCCTTGTGGCCTCCAACCAATTTTGCCCAAGTCCTCGGCTCAGCAGGAGCTGGCGGAGAAACGAGCTGAAAATCAGTCATTGTTATTGAATAAAGGCGAGGAAATGAGAAGTCTGATGCAGAACCTGCTTGACTGGCTCGGCAACGGGCTTGGGGGTAGGCTCGACCACTTCTCTCTTGGGTGGCTTGTTTTCCTTCTCGCGTTTCGGAGGCGTGGGGAGAACGGGAATCTCCTCCTCCGCAACTGAAAGTAACAGTGCTAGCACAATAACTAGAAATACTGGCCTTCATATATATAAGAAGCCGTTAGTACAGCGCAAGAACACAACAACGTAAATATGCGCTACCTGGCGTGTCGACTTTCTCAGGTGACGGAGTCGGAGGAGACGGCACCGACACGTGACCGTTCACCTTCGGCGACTGAAAAAAAGTCGACATTATTTGACAATAGAAATAGGGTTTAGATTCATGGCACACCCCTCACCATCCAGAATGGGCGATAATTCATATCAGTGGATATAAGGGTTTTACGTTAGTTACCGCTGGGAGTAAACCCACGCCAAAAAAAGTGCGAAAATGATGAACAACCGCCCGCCGAAATTATATATCGTCGTAAACCCCCCGCTGAAGGCGAAAAATCATTCTAAACCCACCGCCGAAAATAGCTCGCGGTAGGTACCCTTTTACTCACTGATTCATATGCCACTACAGTCATCGAATTCCAAAATCCGAGGTACTTTGACTCTTTACATTTTTATTTTTCAAGTTCCTACCGCCTGGGTGGGCTTCTTGGCAGGAACAACGACTGCCTTCTCCTTCTCCTTCTCCTTCTCTCCGAAGGCAAGAAGGCTCTCCACGAACTTAATACCGTTATTGAATTCCAAACTCTCATAATAAAACCTGGAAGATGTCGTTCTGCACGTAGAATTTCTTGGGAGTCTGCTGGCAGAGAACAAAGGTTTGGAAGAACGGACGGGGAGCATCCTGTCCCTGCTGCATCTCGCCAGTCACTTGCAGAACGATGCCAGAATTCGGACTGTGCGCACCCTGGAAATGCGATTATTCCGGTGTGGAAGAACAATTACTGTGATCTAAAATCGACAACGAATTTACCTTGATGGAGTGAATGCGAACCTTGCAGTCAACGATGTTCATTTCCTCGATGGTCTTAATGATGTTCTGAAATGGAGGTCAGTGAACAAGCTTGTTAAGAATTTAACCTGTTGTCCGACAGCCTCATACGTGTTGTGGACGAAGCTAGATTCATGAGAGTAGAAACGATGCACATCGAGCGGATTCTCCGAGAGAATCGTATAATACTGCCGCACAAACTCACGCCCGATATCAGTTGCTAGAAATTGACCAGATTTGAGAAAAATACACCATAAAACACTATAAACTTGCCGAATACCCTATATAAAATACTAAAAGATTCAAAATTGCCTCTATACTGCATAACTAACCATTATGGGTGGTGGGTGGCTCAGGGGGCGGCGTCATGGTACCGTTGAGGTCGGGGACGGCATCCATCTTCATACCTTGGGACTTCTGAAACATAAAAATTATTACACATCGATAAAATCGGCGGCGAAATGATTGATCGGGCCAATCGAAGTCTTCATACCGAGATATTTGCGCGAAAACAATGCGATAGGAAATGAAGTCCTACAACGAAAATATTTCAAATCATACGGTAGTACAAAAATTATGCCTTGTGTGATTCTATCGATCGAAGTCCAATTGGACCGCACAATTTCCGTTCCTGATGTCAGCGCTTTAAAATTTGTTATTACTTTTCCCAAAGCTATAACTATGATTCGTTTTCAGGATGAGTAGAAGCGGCTACGAGGCGTACGGCGACCAAAAACCACCCGTGGATGCCATGACCGAGCCTCACTCTGCCGGCCAGCCGTTTCAGCTGGGTGCACAGGGACAGGAACTGATGATTTCTCGAGTGGAGAACACCATGAATGCAATGGAACAAAGTGACCTCAGCGGAGACCCTCGATACCACAAAGTAGCTCAGCTGAAGGCACGTCTGCAGGGTACGATCATTTCTATTTCTATTTTTGTTAAAAAAATATATGAATGTTAACTAGGAACTGATTTAGATGGTCCACTTCCGCAAATCCCTGCTCCTTCGCCAGGAGGAACTTCGTCTCCAGCGCAGTTTTCTTCGACGCAGATTGCCCAATTGAAAGCACAGGTACCAATGTCTTTATTTACAAATTTAACCAATAAAGTATTTATGGACGGTTTTCGAAAATAAATCGTCAATTCTTCTACAGGTCTCTGTGTACAAATTGATTGCGAGAAACGAACCAATTCCCGCTGATCTCGCTGCAAGTGCAATGCCACCAAAGCCTAAGTGTACTTCCCTACTCCCTGAGCCATTCGAATGCGGAACAGACGGTGAAAATGGAGAGCGCCTTCCCTATGATCTTATGAAGGTATCATATTAGGCCTCCGGTTGGATAATATTGTTCCGAATTCAGGTACTTGCAATTCATCAACAAAGATCCGCGCGAGCGACACTTGTGAATCTTCCAAAGGGTATTGACGACGGAATAGTTCTTAAAGAACGAGAACACAGGTCAGCTTGCTTATTACTTTACTAGGGGTGGGGGGGGGGGGGGGGGGGGGGGGGGGGGGGGGGGGGGGGGGGGGGGGGGGGGGGGCGGGGGGGGGGGGCGGGGGGGGGGGGGCGGGGGGGGGGGGGGGGGGGGGGGG
>JACMIG010002819.1:0-13976 GCA_014805385.1 Levipalatum texanum | reverse complement strand
CTTCCCTCTCCACCTCTTCCCCTCCTCTTCCAGGTCCGTCGCCTCCAGAACGACGCCGCCGAAAGCGCCAAGAAAGAGGAGGAGGCGCGTAAAGAGGCCGATGCGGCAGCCCTCAAGGAGGAGGACAAGTCCAACGGCATCCCGAAAGTCCCCGAGGAGGAGGAGGCCATCCCCGATCCCGACTGCAACCCCGAAGTACCGAGGAAAGTCGTCTTCTCTGATATCTCCGCCGCCGCCTTTAACATCAAGACGGGCATCCAGAAAACGGCCTGCATCGTAAGACAAAGATCAAAGATCATTCATCTCCTTTATTCCAGAAGTCCCAGCAGATCTCGGCCATGTACGGCATGGATCTGTTCCTGAAGAAGGAGTACCTGCAGGTACCCTGGAAGGAGAGGAAGGGGGTTACGGTAGTTCAGGTTACGGGCTCGTTCAAGGAGAGAGGAGCACGATTCGCACTCGGGCGACTGACGCCGGAGGAGAGGAAGAATGGAGTCATTGCGGCCAGTGCGGGTGAGGAGGGGAAGGAGAGGAGAAGGGGGAGTGGAGGGATGAGGAAAGGGAGGGGTGGAGGAGAGGAGGAACAGTGGATGGACAGGGACTTGGTGGAAGGATAGGAAACGGGGGAAGATGAGTATTACGTGGAGGAAGAGGAAGGGGAGAAGTGGAGAGGGAGGAGAGGGGGAAGATCAAGAGGGGAGCGGAGGAGGAGCAGAGGAGGAAGCTGGGCGGAGAGGTGGTGAAGAAGGTGGAGGTGGAGGGGAGGAGGAGGTGGAAGGCAGAAGAGGAGAATACGAGGGAGACGAGATGAGGGATGAGTACCATGAAGTGAAGAGGAGTATAGGAAATGGTGGTCCTTTCTGCAGGCAACCACGCCCTCGCCCTCTGCTACCACGGCCTGAAGCTGGGTGTTCCCGTCACTGTCGTCATGCCCGTATTCGCCCCTCTCATGAAGATCACCATGTGCCGATCCTACGGCGCCACCGTCATCCTCAAGGGGGACAATATTGGAAAGGTTGGAGATTGTCGAGAACCAAATGGATTCTAATTACACCTCTGATTTATTTTCGATGGCAAAAACGATGCAGAGAATATACCCCTTCAGGACAATTCTCCGCTTCATTATTTTCCCTGACAATGTTGTCGAGAACCAAAATTGTGCCTAGTTCCTGTCTAGGATTGAAGCTGTGGATTTAGACACCTTTTGGTTCTGGACAATGCTATCTCTCTCGGCTATAAACCCCCTCTTTTGACGTTCGTTCGGAGAAGCTTATCGGGGCCAGATAGTGTCAATAATCCACAGGCTTATCTCCTGGAGATTTGCAGGCCAAGGACCACGCGATGCACATTTCGAAGGAGCGAAGACTCAAATATATCAATGGATATGATGCTCCTGATATCCTGGCAGGACAGGGAACTATTGGATTGGAGATCCTGGAACAGGTACCGTAATCCTCTTGATCTATCTGGAGATACCGTACAGGTCCCCGACGTGGACGCCGTCCTCGTCCCCGTGGGAGGTGGAGGAATGATCGCGGGAGTGGCAGTGGCTATAAAGACACTCAAGCCGGGAGTGCAAGTCATCGTGAGTGGCCTCCCTCTCCTCCCCCTTCTCCATCGCCTCCTTCTTCCAGGGAGTGGAGGCAGACACATGTCCTTCCTTCACACGAGCCTACGAGGCTGGACACCTCGTGACGGAGCCGGCAAAGTCGACTCTTGCTGATGGTATCTCCCTCCTCCCTCTTCTACCCTCCACTCCCATACAGGCCTCGCCGTCCCCACGGTCGGCTGCAACTCCCTGGCCACCGCCAAGGGACTCATTGACAAGATGGTGACAGTCTGCGAGGAGAGCATCGCCCTCGCTATTCTGAGGCTCATCGAGCTGGAGAAGGTGAGGACTACTCCTACTCCATCCTCCTTCACTTCTCTTCCTGCTCTTTCACTCCCGTCCCTTCTCTTCCTCCTCCCTTCCTGTCCTCCCTCCACCACCTCCTACTCTCCATCATCCTACTCTTCTTCCTCGCCCCCTCTCCTCCTCTCTCTCCTCATACTCTTCATGTCCACCTCCTCCTCTCCTAGATACTGCCCTCTTCTACTTCCTCCTTCTCGTCTTCCAGCCCTTCTCATCCTCTTCTCATCCTTCCTCTTCTTCTTCATCGACCTCTACTCCCATCCCCCCTCCCCTTCTCTCTAGTCTCGATCCCTACTCTCTGAACTTCGCTGCTTGTCAGGGGGGAATAGTCGGTAAAATTGAAACAACCGTCCTTTGATTGCCTCCGCGCGCCCTCTTATCGGGTGTAGACGAAGCCAGTGCAGAAACGATCTAAAGGGAAGCCGGCGGGGGCAGTGGAGCGTTAAAACGGTGAAATGGAGACGATAGTTATTCGAGAACAGAGGAGGGTTGATGTGAGGGCACTGAACAGAGGGGTTAGATCGAGGTTAGAGATCAGAGAGTGTAGAACTGAGGGACAGAGGAATGGTCGTTGTTCAGGCAGTCGTGGAAGGAGCCGGAGGCGTGTGCCTCGCTGCCATCATCTGTAACAAGCTACCGGAGCTGAAGGGAAAGAAGTGAGGGGGAGAATGAAGAAGGGAAGAAGAGAAGAGGAGGAGGAAACGGGGCAAGGAAGATTGGGATGATGAGGAGGGTGAAGGATGGAAAGAAAAGAACGAAGAGGAGGGAGAAGAAGCAGAGGAAACAAGGAGAAGACAGAAAACAGGGATCGAGTGAAGAGAGATGATAATCCTCTGCAGGGTTGTGGCCATTCTCTCGGGCGGCAACATCGACACGACAGTTCTGGGACGAGCGATCGAGCGAGGACTCGCAGTCGACGGACGACTCATTCGAATTGAAGTCGTCGTTTCGGATCGACCGGGAGGTATGAACAAAATAGGCAGGGAATTCACCCTCTCTGGAAGTACTCATCCATGTTACGAGCCATAAGGGGGTCTTGTAGAGTAAATATTTACTAAACAGAAAAACGAAACTGCCAGCTCGTATTCGGATCTTGCTATCAGAACTCGAGACGTGCCGAAAACGACGCCCTTTGGTGTCCCTGACAATACCTGAACTTCGGCGAGCAATTCGGCGACAACTGTTCTGTTCTGCTTGGGGGGACAATGTTCTAGTTGATGAATTAGATCGTAGGAACTGTGATGTTGGCCGAATTCACTGGCAGCTGTTCCTTGAAGGAATCGCTGAACTCGCGACGCGCATCGCCCAGCTGGGCGCCTCCATCAAGGACATCTTCCACGAGAGGGCCTGGATCGCCACCGACGTCTTCTCCGTCCGCGTCAAGGTCGTCGCCGAGACGAGGGACAAGGAACACGTACGAGAGATTGAGCAGGCACTCAACGACCGATACAAGGATGTAAGTTGTTTAGATAGTACGAGGGTGACAGGCCTGTTGGAATTATGCTGTCAAAAACAACATATTCGATGTTTCACGTACGAAGAACACATCTGACGGGCTGTGGGAGCTCTTGATTTACTGCTTCTGTCGAGAGAGACGGATTCAATGCTATCCAAACTATGTTATTGAGAATCCGGAATACTTTCTCTACCTGCAGATTCCAGCTCACAATCAGTTTCATAATACCTTTCACCCATCAAGGGACAGTCCATCATTTGTATTTATCGGATGCCGGAATAAGAGAACATCGGGTTCTCGACAATAAAAAGAAGCCGCACCCTTTCAGGTTCGCATCTCGTAATCACCGGAAGCAACAACGTTTATAAGCTCATTCCATTTTGTGTGTGTGTGTCTCTAGCAGTAAAATGAACTGTGATCGCTCCCCTCAAGAGAATTCGAATCGAAACCGAGGTAAACCATTCATTGATTATGCGCCGATTTTCATGTGTGCCGGTCTTGTAGCTTTGATAAAGCTCCTTTTATTACTGTCCTTGTTTGCGGAGGAGTTCAGTTTGCGATCACAGTCACTTCACGATTGTTACAATACCGTAGAATGAAAAACGTCCGTCAGTGTTTCTCCTTTCTCTTCTTCTTCTGCGTCCGCCGCGCGCGGGCAACAGCAGAGCAGAGACAGGACTTCTTGCAGAGGAGATGGAGGGTGGAGGGGTTCGACTCGCAGAAGCCTTGTAGCCTCAAGGGAGAAATCTCTTCAGATGGGAGAAGAGAAGAGGGAAGAAGGGGAGGAGGGGACGACGGTTGATTGGGGGAAGAGAAAGAGTAGGAGGAGGTCCTGACTCTGTCCGCTGAGGTAGGCACGGTAAGACTTCCCTCTTTTTTCCCCTCCCCCTCTTCCTCTGCCCCCTCCCCTCCCCCCACCTCCAGGCCTCGCACTTGACGCTGGACTCGACGTCCTTCTGGTGGCCGCAGACGTCGGAGGACGCGACTGCAAAGGCCCTTCCTCCCTCTTCTTCCCAACCTCGCCCTCATCCCCTTCCCCTCCCCCTCCTCCCACTTGGATAGGGCGGTGCCTCGTATCCCGTCCTCTCCTCGTATCTCCTCTCTCCCCTCATCCTCGTCTCCTCCTCCCTCTCCGCCAGCTGCAGCTTGGCCAGCAACTCCTCGAAGGCTGAGATCTCGCCGACCGACTGGAAATAAAATATTGAATAAATAATTATATTGTTTAATTCTACTTGTATAACAGGCACGGCCAATGGAGTGGTGACCTCCGCAGTCGATGTCGTTGAAGGGGCGTGAGGAGCGTCTGAACGGAGAGGTGGCGAAGGAGGAGGGGAATGGGCAGGAAGGGAGGAATAGAGGAGGAGAAGAGGAAAGGTGGGAGGATGGGGAGAGGGGAAGGAGAATAGCAGATGACCCTCACTCTGCCCATTGAGGTAGGCATCCAGGAGCCTAAACAGAAGCGCCAGCGACTCAGGGTAGGAGGCGAGGGTCGATGACGTCGTGATGCTGCAATAGCACTGTACATGGCGATGATATGTTTATAACCTCGTGGTAACGGTAGTAGTCAGAGTCTCCGTCACTTCGCCGAGTCCACAGACGGGACAGGCGGAGGAGGCCCCGAGATTCGAGGGGAAGAGAAGAGGATCGGGGAGGGGCGGGGGCGGAGGTGGAGGAGGAGGCGTTGCAGCATCTGCAGAAGAGGCTCTAGCTATCCAAGTCGTTAAATCGGCGGGGGGAATAACAATTCTCCACCTCCTCCGCCTCCGCGTTCCTTGACATCGTAGAAGTGGTGAACAACGAAGACTGACAGGAGAGCAGCTATGAGCACCGTGTTACAGAGGAGGAGGAGGGCGACGAAGCCGAGCCAGTTCATGGCCTCCCCCGGTGGAGGCATTCACACGCTGTGGGGGGGCTAATTGAGACACGTCGGCCCCCCTTCTTTTTGCAGCCCCGATAACAGGGACACCGGTTGGAGTGGAGGTGTTCTCCTTCTCTTCCCTGCAACAACAGCGCCCGTTAATGGCGACGGCGCTCATCGTTGAAGCCTTGTTCCTTCTACGGCGGCCTTCCCTTTATGTTCCCGCCTACCACTACATAAGACCCTCCCCCATCCATCACTCGACACCCATCCATCCTCCTCCCCCCTTCGAGCAGGATGCGAGCCTCCCTCGCTCATCTCCTCGTCTTCGCCGCCTCCTCCGTCTATGCAGCATGTAAGCCTACTGTAGCAGCCGTACATTTTAGCTTACAGTATTTAAAAGCTTAATTATATTACTTACTGTATTTAACAACCCGCCTATCTTGCAGATGACACGGTGTTCGAGAAGAAGTGCTCGATGCTGAAGGAGGGTAAGGACATGGCGGCATACATCGGCGACTCCTGCTTCGTCGCCATGGATCTCAAGATCGAAATCGAATTTGAGAAATACGGTGTAAGCGAACTTTTCGTTGACTTCGAAGCCACAGTTTAGACTACATTTGGTATACATTGGGCCCCTCGGACAGTAATTCTTAACCCGTTTTCCAGGAACTGGACAAGAAGTGCATGGCAATAAACGGATACCGTGCCCACCTCGCCAAAATCAATGACAGGAGTGTCGTCGATGCCCTCGTTGCCTCCAACACCGTCAAGGTTAAAGGAAAGTACCTCGTCGGCGGTCGTCAGACTGTCCACTGCAAAACAAACCCCTGCGCCGAAGGGGAACACGCCAAGAACTGGTTCTGGTTCGGTGCCGATGGAAAGGAGAACGGCAAGATTGACTCGGATGTGTGGATCACCAGCCAGCCCGACAACGGCGGCTCCCCGCCCGAGTATGCTGTCGCCCTCGAGAGACTCGAGGGAGGCGAAAATTACAAGCCCGGCCTCAATGACATTAACCCCGAGGCTGATGCATACAGCATCCTGTGCGAGTACGGTATGTTAGTGGAGAGAGAAAGAGAGACCACTCCCACTTGCAGAGGACTTCCTCATGTGCAAGGACGGCTACACGCTCGTGCGCGACAAGTGCTTCAAGTTCGTCGATGAGCCGGATACTTTCCAGGTGAGACACCACTTCTGTCGAGCCATTAAAAATTGTATTTATAAATGTACTAAGAGCGCAGCATATTAATATATATCGACCATATTAAGGGATCGAACAATGCATGCGAAGAAGATGGTGCAACCCTTGCGTCCATCCACGATGATAGCCAGAACAAGTACATGATACGTACGGTCTTAATATTATTCATTTTTTATTAGTAATAGCAATATTACTCCAATTAATAATTTTACTAAAATGCAGAAATCGCCCGCGACGGCGGCATCGACACCGGATCGAAGAAGCCCGTCCGCTTCGCCATGGCCAACAACGGCGAGGATTGGAGGAACTACGACGGAAGCGAAGTCGACTACTTCCGCTGGTACGACCAGAACGGATGTAAGTGTTCATTTATATGTTTGATTATTTAATTAAAATGAGTCGTTTTGAGTGCAAAACTAGAAAACACGATAAGAGAAACCGAAAAAGGCGTGGAAAAAATATAAAACTGCGAAGATGTTTTCCTTTCCAGGCGGCAACCCGGTGCCATTCAAGAAGGGAGGCGTAGGCGCCGCCCTCGTAGCCTCCTCCATCGCCACCGAACACCCCAACATTGGGTACTGGCTCGTCAAGGACCACAACGAGAAGCTCCCCTACATCTGCCAGGCCGACCCAAAAAAACGCTACTAAGAGCTCTAAGCTACCCTTATCATACCTGTATCCCTTGATTAGCCATTGAAAAAGTGTGCTCTTTCTTTGTTGTCATCGTGAGGAAAATGCGTGTGTAAATAGTGCGGAACCAATTGTGTGTGTATCAAATGTGTCATTCATTACCATCCTGTGTGCGTGTGCTCTTGCTCATTCTGTCGTTGCTGTTTGCCCATATTTATTCCATTGTTTGATGTTCGCCGATTTTCATTGCTTGTGATCATAGCCGAATAAATCTCGTTCCCCCCGTGAGTTGCTCTTGGATACGGTTCGATCCTGCGCAATACATAAAGCGTCTCCACAGCACTAATGTAAGAAAAAGACGTACTAACCCCAGCAATACAATCAAATCACCTATCTCGAAATCACGCCGTTCAAGGAGGGGCGAATTGAAAAAGTGAAGCCGCAAAGAACTGATGTCGATCACCCCTTGACTGCTGCATACGGTATACACAGTATCCGATCGGTGTTGCCAGCGACTTCTAATTCGAATCACTAACCATTGCAAGTTTCACTTTGTACAACTCGTTTCTCCCGTAATCTATAGCATAGCAATGAAAAAGCAATCTAACAATAAGAAAATAAATAAATATTCCAAACCGCGATGATGTGCAGATGGAAATGGAAATCTCACGTCCGTGGAATAGATGATCGTTCACCTGACGTGAAGTACCGTAATTTCGAAGATTGCACATTGAATTTCATGAAGTGCCGGGCGGATCTCCGGTCTCTATTGCTCTCGTTCCGTCCATAGCGTTATCAGAACGATTTTCTGTTCAGTAGCTGCCGTACCAGGACTTCCATGGGATCTGGCCAGTCTTCAGCTACACAGCAGCAAGCATGCGGTGACGCTTGTGATATAAAGGTTTCATTTACATCCTCAACTTTGTTTAAATCGCATCCTGCCCTGCTAAAACTTATTTTCACGGGTAAATTGTCATAAAAATGTTTCAGCCCATGTCCGAGGGCGAGAGGATTACCCAGGCACGCCGTCACCTCGCTCAGGTGCCGACAATTTTTTTATTCTGACCATTCTTTTTGTACGTTGCTTACACGTATAAAATACAATTCTCCCAAGTTGATAATATATAATAGTATTATCTTTGTTAGCCTCGTTGTTTTACTAGGAATGTTTTTCCAGGTTTCATCAGGAGGAGCGAGTGAGTGCCCCTCTAAGGGAGAAGCAGCAGCCGGCGGATGCCCCGTCGAGCATGGCAAGATCAACCCGCTCAACAACGTAATTTTTTACGTTTATCTATTTTTGCATAGCACCTCTTGAATGCTAAGGACAATTCAAATTCTTCCACTCTCCCGCACTATGCGACCACCGTTTTCGCCCTCTCGCAGTGCTAAGCTTTCCGTAAAACCGGATTTGGTCACTCGCGCTTGTCTCTTTCTCTGCTTGGCAATTGCAAAGAAACATGGCTGAGTGGTCTAGTGGTATGATTCTCGCTTAGGGTGCGAGAGGTCCCGGGTTCAATCCCCGGCTCAGCCCTTATTTTTGAAAATTTGATCCAAACTATTACAGGAACTTGAACACCCTAATCAGAAGCCGGCACCAGACCAGCCATTCGCGTTGCCGACTATCAGAGAAAAGTCTACTATTCCTAAGGTTAAATATCGTTTATTTCGAAGTTGGTCTGATTTTTCTAAAACGATGCAATCTGCTCCTTGATAAATGCAATCAAATATTTCAGGCCGGAACTGATGCCGACACATGGACCTATCCGTCACCGCAGATGTTCTGGAATGCTATGCTCAAGTTTGTTTTTATTTTTTATCGCATTTTCTTGCCATTCTCATCTCGACTCGGAACCTGTTATTTCAGAAAGGGCTGGAGATGGCAAGAAGAGCAACTGTCACAGAAGGATATGGACAATATCATCAAGGTTCCAGTGTGCCCACCATTTCGCAATAGAATGATATTTTCCAGATTCACAATGCAAATAATGAGGAGGCTTGGCAAGAGGTCTTGAAGTGGGAGAACCTTCTTCATCCGTGCGTTTATTTTATTTTTTTTATTTTGCTAAAAATGGTCCAAAGATTATGTTCAGTTTTTAAGGCAGTAATAACATCTAAATTTCAATGAAGACAATGGTTGATGTAAAATTTATCGCGAGCTGGTCAAAAATATTTTATTCTATTTTTACAAATATTTTCCAGATAGTAATACATTTAAATATTCAGTGAGTGCGATGCTCCGAAGCTGCGTTCGTTCAAGGGCGACGCCAAGAACCTCTCTCTTCGGGCTAGGTAGGACATTGAGCGACTATCAATACGATGTTTGTTATACCGCAAAAAGTACATTTCAGGTTCCGCTCCATCCTCGGGTACGAACTTCCTTTCGACCGCCACGACTGGATCGTCGATCGCTGCGGAGTGCGCGATGTGAGACTGAAATATTTATTTTGCAACGTTAATATTGATTCTATAGTTCTAAATTGAAACCAACAACTACTTTCATTACAGGTTCGCTACATAATCGACTACTACGATGGTGGAGCCATTGATCCACGGTGAGAGTCTTACAATTTGTAAAAATTGTTTTTGAACGATGTTTATATTTTTCTAAAAATAATTGAATTCAATCTTTCGTGTAGATCCCGCCACTTCACGCACCTCGACGTTCGCCCTGCCATGAACCACCCCGGAAACATCTGGGATCGCATGGTCGTCGCCTACTGGAGGTATGTATTTACTTTTTGAATATCGATCGACGATGCATCTATCCCTCCAATTATACAGGTTCAAATACGAGACACTGGGAATGATGCCCAATCTTCCCGTTCCTCCGGTTGATGAGAATAAGGCCGCTGCTCCCACCCATCATCACAAACATTAATTCGAATTTCCCTTCAATTTTATCTGTCATTCAATGACGTCATCATGACATGCGATATCAATTTTATGGCCGTATATTACTTGTTAGTTCACTAAATCCGTTGTAGACTTGTTAATGTTTTCTTCATACGCTCTGTGCCTGAATCCAATAGGTCTCATAATGATTGAAGAATTTTTGTTTAGCAGCTTTAGTCCGCACCACCAGTGAGCTCCTTCACATTGTTATCAATGCACGCTGTGGCTCCTCCGCCTCACTAGGAAATCAACAAATATAGTTAGAGTAGAATATAGTTTTCAGTTGTTTGTTCCTTGTTACACCGATGTCCAGTGATGAGAAGAGATGCCTCAATGTCCTCTGCTCAACAGTTTGTTAGGAATAATAACTGATAAAGTGTGCTCACTTCCCGCCCTCCAGATGTGTGGCGACTACGTGACAGACGAGAGGTTACGCACCCTCGAGAAAAGTATCCGATGGGCGCATTTCCGGCATTTCCTTCACACTAATACGGATCTGACCCTTACCATCCTCCATGCCCGCCCATCTTATCTTCATTTGGCAGATGCTGTCGGTGGCACGGGCAGCGGCCTCTGCCTGCCTGCAGTCCTCCGGGAAGGGCAGGGGCATGTCGACGGCCGCCCGATGGAACGGCATCTTCAAGGCCGCCGGCAGTGGCCGCATGGCCCCCGTCGTACTTCGAGCCGCTCCGCTGTCAGTTTGGCTATTTTACTTCCGATCATTATTATTTTGTAAAGCAAAAAGATGTTCATGTCGTCCGAGTTCTCTTGCACTCTCTAACGCGGTTTTAACCGGCTTTGATTTGTCCCTATTGGATCACTCATCCTGCGTTGAGCGCAGAGCACGGCTGAGTGGTCTAGTGGTATGATTCTCGCTTAGGGTGCGAGAGGTCCCGGGTTCGATCCCCGGCTCAGCCCTTATTTTGTTCCTTTTAGTCATGTTACACGCCAGAAGCTCGTCGTATTTGGTGCTCAACTAACGGCGGGATCTACGCAGGCGCAGAGGAGGAAGGTGAGTTGGTTTTGAAGTTCACCAGCTCGTATTCAACAAGAGTCATTTTTCCATGGAGAGAACGAATTACGCCTTTCAATTATAAATTATCTACTCGGAAATAATACTATTCAGGTAGGAACGTGGCTGTTAGGATGTGCCGGAATGGTGTACGGAGCAGTCGCCCTTGGAGGAGTCACCAGGTACACGACTCTCCATCCCGTTGTTCATTTTCCTTTGAGATTAACGGAATCCGGGCTCAGCATGGTCAACTGGGATCTTTTCCGTACAATGAAGCCGCCATTCAAGTGAGTTCTCTTTTTATCGATTCCACAAAAAAAACGAATTCAGCGAGTCGGAGTGGGTGGCCGAATTCGAGCGCTACAAGCAGTTCCCGGAGTACAAATTGTGAGTTTATTTTTGAATAATTAAATATTTAATGCGATAATTGTTGTAATAGTTCGTTCTGTAGCCATATTTTTGCAGCAAGTCATCTAACGAGGAGATGACACTGGCCCAATTCAAATTCATCTGGACCATGGAGTACCTGCATCGGTTCGTTTTCTCCCTTTCGACAATAAATCATGTCTATTTCAGAATGTGGGGCCGAGCCATTGGACTTGCGTTTCTCATTCCCGCAGGATATTTCTGGGCTAAAGGTTCGTCACGGAAGCGTCTAATCGATACCTTGTGATCTTACCAGGATACTTTGCTCGTCCCATGAAGGCGCGAATGCTCATTGCCGGAACGCTGATTGGAGTGCAGGTATAATTTCTAAAATTATTTTCGAAAGAAGTTTTCAATTGGTGTTTATCCATCTGTTCAGGGCCTGGTGGGATGGTGGATGGTCAAGTCCGGCCTGGATCCCACCAACAATTCCAGTGATGTCCCGAGGGTCTCCCAGTACAGGTATGGGGACATGTCAAATCAGATGTATGAATTCTTCTTTACAGACTGGCGACTCACCTGTCACTGGCCTTCGTTTTATATTCCCTCTTCCTCTGGACGGGACTCTCCCACGTCCTCACGCCTCATGATGTATGCATTCTCTGTATCTTTTTTAAAAAAATATTTTGCGAATGAGAATTTTCAGCGATTTATCGTTTTCAGCACACCAAGCTGGCTGGCATCGGCCGTCTTCGCGGAGCCGCGCACGCCTCCAAGACACTCATGTTCACCACTGCTGTTATGGGTCTGTTTTTACAATTTATTTTTTTATTATTTTGAATACTAATCAATCAATAATTTTAATTTATTTTCTATAGGTGCCTTCGTCGCCGGTATGGACGCCGGCCTCGTGTACAACTCGTGGCCCAAGTATGCCGACCGATGGATCCCCGAGAACCTGTGGAGCAGGTGCCCAGCTATTTTTCATCGCAAACCCAGCTGTTCTGATCTCATTGTCACTGACTTGTGGTGTTTAGTGAACGGTCTCTTTTTGATATTCCGGACTCGGAAATTAGGTACAGGAGTATTCAGGCAGCCCCTCTGGAAGAACGCCTTCGAGAATGACGTCACTGCGCAGTTCCTTCACAGGAATTTGGTGAGAATCGATCTTGGTGTGGAGGAGAGAACCTTGTATTTGAGGCCTACCTGACGCTGCTCTCGATAACGGGTACGTGGCTCATGGGAAGGAAGATGCAGTTGTCGCGGAGAGCAAAGGTTAATTTTTTTATTTATCTAATCGCAATCCTGATCTCACCAAGAATGAGAAAATGATATTTTTGAGAAAAATTTTGAAAATTTCTATATTCCAGATAGCCCTTCACTCGACTCTCGTAATCGCATACGGCCAAGCCGTCCTCGGCATCTCCACATTGGTGAGGAATTAGGCAGGATGACGATAATTCGTCCCGTCGCTCAGGTGCACTTTGTGCCCGTTTGGCTGGCTGCCCTGCACCAATCGGGATCGATGGCATTGATCACTGCGACCCTCTGGCTGACAAACGAATTGAGGAGAGTGCCCAAGTAGGCGAGAGAAGGAGGCCATCGTTATCAGACCACGATCTCCTAGTTGTTTTGTACCTTATAGTAGAGTGAAAGTTGTAGAGAATGCATGATTATACGAGGTTGTTGATTTTGGAATGATTGTGTTATGTTTTGAAGCTTATGGTTCTAAATAATTCCAATAAAAAATTCCAATGCACAAGCTTCGAAATAAACTTTTGAGAAATGAGATACTCTTATTCCAGTTTCTACACGACAATAACATCAATAATGTTACGATAAATGTAAAACACAGGAACTTCTTGAAATCTTCAAAAAGGGTAATAAACATCAAAATTAGCGATCAGGATCCATTACCTAACCGGGAGCCGTCATTTTTCATCTCATCTCCGTTATGAGTGGGAGGAGGGAGAGGAGGAGGGAAGATCCCTCGAGCAGTTTTCGGGTTCTGGCGTAAGCGGCCTCACCCGAACGCACTCGGGAACCCGTTTGGCACGATTCGGGATTGGGAGCGAGAGCACGACAAGGGAGGAGGGAGCAGACTGCGAAAGACGGAGGGAGGAAAGGGAGAAGGATCTGCCATTGGCAAGGAGATCGAGATACGAGGAAGAAGGGAGAGGGGCCGGTGTTACGCAACCATTTCCATTCCTGGACTCGACGGTGAATTTATTATTCCTTCATATTTTCTATTTAATCCCGTAGCTGCTTTACGTTCGGAGACAAAGAGTAGAATTGATGCTTCAGTCCACTACGCAGTTTTTGTTCGCTTTCGAAGCCAAGGAGGAATCTTTGCGCTCGTGTAGACGGCACTGGAAACAGTTCTCAAATTTTGGAGCGGCAATTTCGTCAGCCTTTCGTGCCGCGTCTGTCTGACAAGAAGGTGTCGTTGTAATATAGTCCCTTTTCCTCGGGACTTTTATCAATGACACTTCTCTCTCTCTCCACTGCTACTCTTACTGGTTGCTCTTCGATCTTGGTGGTCGTGCCTGAGGAGAGGGAGGGGAACTGGTGCTTGCATCGAGATACCGGCTGATTGCGTAGCTGAATGAGGGGGGGGAGGAGGGAGGTGGGGAGGAGGAGGGTGGG